>VSDK01020574.1:131579-144221 GCA_009767595.1 Symbiodinium kawagutii
TTCTCAGGCGCAGAGTGTTGGAGAACGACGTGGTCCAAAATGCCTTGCAAAGCATGTGGCCGGAGGACCCAGGGAGGACCCAGGTCGAGCGGCACCGGAAACGAAGCTACTGAAGCTACCTGATTGGGAATCGCTTCACAAATTCATTATTAATCACCACTAGTAGATACATTATATATCATTATATGATGGCTAGCCACTACTGAATTCATCATTGACTTACCCAAGAACCCATGAGCCACCATTTGTCCATTAGCCGTACCATTAGTGAATGGCCAGTTGGTTATCGTTAGTTACTGCTGAATTAGTCAATGACCGCACTAGTACTGAATTAATCAATCTGATTATTTAGTCAATGTTTAGTTAACTTACCGTTGACATCCACTATCAACCATTATCCGCCATAGCCATCATGTCTTCTAACCTATATACCAATCAATAACCAAGCGTTAACCATGGTATCAGCCATTATACCAACTTATGATGGTGTACAACAAAGCAATCAACCATTACACCAACCACAATGGTGTACCAACGTACAGGGCTCGTACCATGAACCCATCCACCATCCACCACTTCCATCCTCGCCAGCGTTGTGTTTCCCAGGCGACGGAATTGGGACACCGACGAACTCCTGCAGCAGCTTTGGTTTGCAGGCTATGACGTGAAACGACCCCAGGCGTCGAGCTGGGGGAAGGGCTTGGGCTTCCGGGGGTTGGGGTTGGGGGGGTTGGGTTGGTTGGATTGCTTGTTGGGTTGGGGTTAGTTGGAGGGTTGGTGGGTTGGGTTGGGTTGGTCAAGTCTCTTGTCAATGAACGATTGACTAACTAGTGGTTAATCATCAATTATTAAAGTTGGAAACTGTTGGTACTTGCAGGTTAACCCGGTGAACTAGTGGTCAACAAATTGATGACGGCAATTTCTTGATAATGATGTTAGAGATAACCTATGAATCCATAGGAGCCAAAGATTCATATATGTATGACGAGTAAGCACCAAAACAAGATGGTCATCAGCTGAGTCTTGGAAGGGATCTCGGCAGAAAGACTATGGCTCAGCCAGAAATATTCGGGTACAGAGTATCAAACAGGACCCACTTGTCATATGTACATAGATAGATATGTTGAATGGTGATGATTATATATGTGGACACAGTGCGCACACACACACAGTCGAAGTGCGCTCATGTATACATATGCCGACATATGCATCGTTTTATATGTGTACACGTACATATGTCGTACACATGTACATATAGTGAGAATAGTACTCACTATTTGCATGGAGGTGTCCTAAATCATTCCAACTACAGAAACCAACAATACGTTGGGTGACACCAAGAACAGCAACAGAATTGTTTAGCCCAGCTGATTAATAGGATGTATCATGAGAATGCTTGCAGGTTGATTATAGGCGGGTCTGAAAGTACCTCAGGACAAGATCATCCTCTGCCGAACTATGGGAGATGGCATTATCCACGGGTAGATCGAAGTATCAACTGACATTGGTTCTCGATACAGCTCAACCCGGATTCAACTTTTGAGATTCATTTTATTAACATCGCTGAGAAAAGCCGGCCACAGACAGCCACACAGCCAGCCACCTACGTCGAAGAGTTTGGTTTGGCACCACGGATGACAACTCGTCACAATGCAGTTGGGTCTCGGACACAGAACACGTTCCTACAAATCCGGTGTAGTTCGCTTGAACCTTTTGGATGGTCCCTTGAACCTGCGATGCTTCGATTCTTGCGATATTCAAGAAGCTCATTTTTCGGCTTCAATTACCACGAGTAATCCAAGATCAGCGAGCCAACATGTGTTGGCATTTGCTGGTGTAACGCTCAGGGGAAAAACAGCCTTCGTTATGAACGTTCGGGGCACCCAGCGGCTTTTAGCTGTTGCACTGGGCGCCAAGGGTTGTTCGAGGCAACCAGCCAAGTGTGCAGGGTATGGGGTCTCCGAGATCGTGAATGGTGAACGCTTTTTGGAATTGTCCACCGCTAAGTCAAAAAGACCATGGTACAGTACACTCAAAACTGAAGACTCTGTATTGGCTGAAAGTGAAATATGATAAGGGTTGCGTAGCAGAATCACAATGGTTGATTCTTAGGCGTCCCTGTTAAGACCGCTGCAAGTGCGGGGGTTATCTATTGGCATCGTGTGGAACAAGTGGACAAGCCAAGTGATGCGCTTGGTGACATGGGGATCGAAGTCACCTCGATGAGGGTATCAAAGCACCATTGGGTCCTTCATTTTGAATCCAAACCCACTTGATGTGCTGCACTTCACGATCCAGGCCTGGCTGATGGGAATAGGAATTTCTGGAATCCTATGGTGGACCTACAGATCCTGCAGATCTTGAGTTGCTTGAAGTTGCTTTTTGATTGTGAAAGACTTGCAGATCTTGCAGCGACCTACCAATGCTACCAAGGCGGCTCCAAACGCACCAAGTGCTGACAGGGGAACCCTGGAGCAGGTTGTGCTCAGAGCACAGGTGGGGAACGGGTGCGCCAGGTGCTTGACCTGCAAGATGATCACAGCACAGAGCCAAACCACTTCAGTATCCGCAAGTACCCCTCGTGTGGCGGTAGTTGACATCCATTTCAGAGATTGTTGACACAAGCTCCATAGCAGTCAATGTTTGATCTAGATATTTTTCTTTCTGTTTTGCAGAAAAACACTTGCGCTCTTCACCTATGCAAACAACATGTTGGGATTATCCCATCCTTCGGGTCATTGATACATTCGATGGTTCAGCGGCTGGAGAGTATCGTGGACCCGAACGCCAACTACGTCATCGTGCTATCACAGCTGTACTTCTTGGACTCAGTAACTGCGAACCATGGTAGCTAAACATAAATCGCCCATGGCGCTTGTGGAATCCCGATGTTGCTCCGCACAAATCTTCACTGCTCCTTGGGGTGTGTGGCTAAATGACTGTACCGCCTGGCCAAATTGATCCTCGCTGATGTGGAAACCAACAGTTTGTGGGGTGATCGATCTACAGACCGACCCATTTGAGAAAGGTGCACGCCGTTGTCATCATGTCATTCCCTGGCACCTTGCAACTAGCCAAGCACCTCCAGTTGTTTTGGACCTGTGTCCCAGATGTTTGAATCCTTCGGCACCAATCAGCATGCTGAGTACTGGTCAAACACCTCGTCCTTCTGGTGACCGAGATGATTTGGAGAGAATTGACTTGGGTACATGTGCAATTACTTTTTCCATCTTGGTGTAACTTTGTAATTTGAAGTGTCCAGCCCCTTTGTTGCAATTCCATTGTCGTTCCGTCCACAGCTGTTTGCACATGTCTGACTCTAGTCCGGTAAACCGTCCGCTTCTCTAAGTCTCCCCAGCAAAGTCAACCCGACGCATGCAGGTGTATGTTAATAGAGACCAGTGGCAAACAGTCTTGCAACTGGTGAAGCGAACCGGAAGGCTCCTTTCAGACTGCTGAGGGTGGCTGGCAGTGGTAGACTGTTGCAAGATGTCCATAGCCGTGGGGGTATTCCATGGTGAAGAATCCCTTCAAGGGTAGTGTTGCCATATGTTGCTGTCATAAAGATGGTGGATGACTTTGTCGTCGAACAACTTTTCCATTCGTTCATCCATCCATTTGTCTCCCGAGAAGTATGTGATTCGACGTGGTTCGCTATGATGGGTTGCCAGGATTTCCATCCTGGGCGGCCCCATGGGTCAGAGATCGGCCAGTGACAGGGCTACGCACCATCTATCCAGTGGGTGACAGTCAGGTGGAGTGCCACAGCACATCGCAACTTTGTTCAAAGTTGGCCTCTAAGTTCCAAGGATACAGTGCCCATTTTGATTTTTTTGTTGGGGACAGGTTGCCTTTAAACCCATAAATGGCTACTTAGCCTGGAAATGATTAGCAACCAAGGATTGGTAGCCAGTGAACAATGACCAATGATTTGCTGGGTGCCCATTTGTTTGGGAAGCATTTGAATGCATTTGACGGCTTTGGGTTGAGATTGGCATTTTTTGGGGAAGTGGAAGGTAGGGGTAGTGTTGCCACAGCCAAGAGGCTCAACGTTGCCAAGTTATCAAAAGCAAATGGATTCATCCAGAAAAAAGCAAGAACCAAAGTGCGTATATATATATATATGCATATAGATATATACATACGTGCATGTCTCTATATTACAGCAATATCCGAGAGAGAAAAGAGTAGATCATCATCAAACCACTCGAGGAATTTACTTTTCTCCTTTGGAGATGACCTCCTTCATGAGCAAATCAACGCATCGTGTGGAGTTTGCCTGCTGTAAGATTCAGCAATGTGATTCGATTTTGAAGCCGCATAGTGCGATCAAATGATTCAACATCCAACAATTATTTTTGATTTCCCTACTGCTGATCATATTTTTTGGATGTTTTGGGGATGCCACCATTTGAAAGTGCAGCCAGCCCTACTCTGCCGAAATCATCAAGTTCGGTTTCGGTCTCCACGGTTTCCCATGTGTCATCACTAGTTGCTTGGGGAATAGGGCCGTACCAACTCTCAGCTCAAGGTGAAGGGACCCAGCTCATGAGCTGTGGTGAACAGCGGGGCACAAATGAGAAGACTGGGACCAAAATTGCACCTTCTTGCAGCGAAACTTAGATAAGCAGTATCTAGCTGAAAGTTTGATGGACAACATGCATGATCATGCATGGAAGCTAAAATTCTCTTGGCACACAAAAACCTGCCTATGTACCAAACCACATGTACATTCTCGTGTGAGTCAGCTCAATGATATTCTGCATTCTGGGCACAAGAAGTCAGTTGTTTGGACACCATACCGACTATACCCTATGATTGCTGGTTCGCCAACCGAAACGGTATCTTTTTCGGGTGGCTGGGGATACCCGTCACGGACAGCCCCACATCGACAACGCACGCGTTGTACGCAGGTCTCGCTTCTGGCGGTGACGTTCCACCGATAATTCCGCACAGTTGGCTGATCGGCGGATCGTTCACAGGGGCCGAAGCCACAATTTAAAAGTGGCAAGATGAAATCATTTATGAAATCTATTATATTTTATTTTTATTATATTTTATTGCGGTTTCATTTTTTGTTTTTAACCCTTGGTCCTTGGTTTCATCAGCTATTTCTATGGTGGATTTTCCAGCTTAGCAGCACAGTATCTACCAGACGAACAGGTTGGTATTCACTTTTCATATCTTTTCGTCCTGCCTTACACCCTTTCTCAACTCCCTGTGCACATCCCATGTATGGTCAGTACGCATGCATACTACGCACACTCATACAACAAGCAAGCCGGCGATCTCAGTATGCAAATCTGTACAAATAAAGATACATACATACATACGTACATGCATGCATACATTGATAGATTCATCTATACATGCATGTAGCTGTTTGTGGACCATAGACGCCACATGACTGGAACAACAGCCGTATTCCTTCAGCCACTTGACAGCGATCCGCTTCGATTCTGCAGCCGAGATGCATCCGCCGTCAGTCTTTTGCAGAAGCTCATGGTTAGAGTGTCCATCTAGGGCTAGCCAAACCTTGTTCTGTTAAACATTTTGCAACCCTAAAATGGGGAATAGCATTGCTAAACTTTAGCGCTGCTTAGTCATGCTTAATTTGAATTTCAAGCAATAGCAAGCCAACTGGCTGGTTAGTTCTAGGGGTTGCTCACTAACAACAATTGGCCTATATCTCAAACCAAAGGTGGTCAAAGATGTTTGGGGTTGTTGGTGGTTTGCTGCATGGGACTGTAGTGCCGGCAGCTACGGGATTATTATTATGATGATGATGATGATGATGATGATGATGATGATCATCGTCCTCCACTGGCATCCTCACATGGTCAGCAGCAGCCAGAATTCGCTGGGCGTGGCTCACGCCTGAACTCTAGTCGCTCTCAGTAGACTCAGGGGTTCAACCTCAGCCATTCTATGCTGAATCCTGGGATTTGATCACCCAACCGCGGAGGACAACCCCCCCTTGCAATGTTCCACAACCCCAAGGCTTGATGACTGAACCATGGTCACTTCTTTGGAAGCAGTTCTTTCCCCTCAAGGGAATAGGATGATGTGCATAGAACCAGCCCTCCCAAGTTAGGAAAGCCAGCTGCTGCTTGGGATGACTGGCATCGGAAGTAGCCAACGTCTTTGGATGTCTTTGGGATAAATCGACACGGCTCAAGTGCCCTTTGTTTGTGTGGTACCATTTTCAGCAGTAGCAGCCAGCAACACTTTTCTGCAACGAACTGGCAGCGTGACTTCGCAAGCAAGACGGGTGCAAGACTGGAGATGGCACTATGAAACCGGCTTGAGCCATTAGACAGATACATGCACACAATAACTTTGTATACACAATTATTCAACATTATCAAATATCGATTAAACATACTTTCGTTCGGTAGTTTACAAGTCCAATCAATTCTTGCCAAGGGATATCCATTTGGCTTATCACCTTCATTTTCTCATCTGGATGCCCGCGCGCCGGTGTACACCGATCTAAATTGCACTTGCATTCAGATAACTAGTTATTGTTGATCAAGCGTTACATTGCGCTTTTGACAGCGTTACATTGCGCGTCGCATTTTTGGGCTTGGTTTATCATCGGCTGAAGTTTGGTGACGAAGCATAAAAGGGTATGCCAAAGTTTTCGACCTGTAGTTGGCTATGTCTGACCCTTGCAAGTCAGCAAATTCTGTTTGCATGTGAACTCCTCTAAAGAATAGCAAAGCATTGACGGTGAGGATATCTGGGCATGTTTTTCCTGATGCGACAAAGATGGACCAGGATCAATTTGAAATTGCTTGCATGTGTCTTTCTTAGAAGTTTCACAACCCACTATGGAAACGCCGATTCACGAATAATTTTATTCGGCCTTGTCTTAAGTTTTCAACTATGAGTCAAGTAACAAGTGCCGATGACATGAAGGTACTACCAAAGCGGTGATAAGAAGATGCTTCAAGAATGACTACCCATAGATGCTTCAGAAGCATCCTGGGGTGTTGCTGATGGGACTCCAACGGTATTGCTTCCTTTGCAATTGCGAACCTTTGGGGATGGTTCAGCGATCATCCATTTTGGAATGTCAGCCGCTATGAAGCGGTCTGAAGCGTATTAAACCAATATGACCCAACATTGACTGATGCCAACCATTGCAAACCAGTGCGAACCATCAAAAACCAATCCCAGCCACATGCACTGATACGAAGGTATGATAACCATCATGAATACCATCAGAAACCAATAGCTAAACCAGTACCAACCATCATGAAGTGATGCCAAGATCTGCCAAGATCTGCCAAGAATGTATCAATATAAATCCTCAATACGAAGCACATCTCAGCTGGACCATTTTCCGCTGCACCACGTCCTGCTGGAAGACCCAGCGCCCGGCGCTGGCAGCGCGCCGTTGGTCAACCTGCTGGTTGCTGAGAACGTGGATACACGGTGGGATGGTGGGATGGCGTGATGATGTTTACTGTATCTGTGCATATGAAATCATGAGAGTACGCATGGGGTAGAAAAAAGATGAAAAAAGTATATACAGATGCACACTTACATACCGGTATGTATATATATATATATACATATATATGTATTTGTATTTATATATATGTAGATATGGCCCAGCATATGAAACAGCCCGCAGCTGCTTCAACTATACATATTTGCCAATCTGCGCACGTAAATGTACATATACACATCATGTAGATGTGCACATGACAATTCCCCCATGACGTAGCACCAGCCGGTTGGCCGGATCAGCCCGTGCCGGCGCACGATGGAATTGCTTACAATCAGATTTTGTGATGAACCCATTGATTGGGACTGATGAAGCCGAAGCTCGGCAGAGGAACGGGGGGGGGGAACTGCAGTGTCCATCTAGAGCTAGTGATTTCGTGTCTTCCAAACCTTAGATAATTTGATTTTTGGCGATGTTCATGAATAGGCCCATGCAGAAGCTAGGTTGGGTTCCGGAAGGTTCTGGAAGGTTTCGGTGCAGCATCCACGTCGGGTTCTGCACGGTTTCTGGTGTTGCAGCCAGATTAAGCTGCGGAAGGTCCTGGCGCACAAGCCAGGTTGGGTTCGGATGCAGCACGACCACCGTTTGAGCGCACTTTGTTGTCACGACATGGTAATCAATGGTGATCAGGGCAGTGATATCATACAGATAATGCAGATATTATGAGATACAACATTTTCGAAAGTGGTGGGCATCAGAAGCAGTGCTGAATCTATCATCCTTCAGGGATAGCACCTGAGTCTGTTTCTCGTTTCAATTACAGTAATACGATTACATTGGTATAACCCAATTGTGAGGCATGCCATGGGATTCCAACTACTATGCAGCCACGCAGCTATATTGCAAATCTTACATCCCCATTAATGGTCCTCGTTGTTGTCGTTGCTGCTGCTGCTGCTGCTGCTGCTGCTGCTGCTGTTGTTGTTGTTGTTGTTGTTGTTGTTGTTGTTGTTGTTGTTGTCATTGTTGGTCGTGGTCGTGGTCTGGCCCTGACATATCTGAATCACAGTTGCTTTGCTTTTTCTTGGTTGTATCCAACGCCCATCGTTCTTGAGAATTATTGGTGGATCCTCTATCATCCTCTATCATTTACATAAAAGATAGTTGCAAGTAGATGGTATACGTGATTTGTTCCACTGTACCTCTATAGACACCCGCCATGTACATCCTCTATGTGCACCCTCTATTGATATTGGTGGTTACATGTCACTGTTGGGGTTGCTGGTTGTTCACTGCTGTGGTTTTCATGGATGCCCAAGCTCACCTGCCTGAGGATAAGATCGACGTCCAGGTGGGAGACAGGGTGGACATCTATTGGGGCCCTCGGATTAGGTCAATGACAATCAACATCGATCAACTACAAAGTGATGGTTAAGTGGATTAAAGATTGCCAATGGTCAAGAATGGTCAAGTGATGGTTGATGAACAAGCTTCGTGATTCTGTGAATCTCTCTGAACAAGACATACTTCAAGTTTCCCCAGTCTGTGATGCTTCCCAAACATCATTGATTTGTGAAGTCCACGCCATTGCATGCTGTCTTTTGCCTGCTTCAAAATGATTTCATTCACAAAAATGCTGTATGTCAACAAGGCAAAATGTCTAAAATGTCGATTTTCGCACTGTGGGGAGTTGATAAAGCCCTGGTGATTTTATGTTGGCCACACCTCTTGGCCCCCGAAAGGCTCAAATTAGTTCTTGGAACTCTTCATGATTGGGATTTCAACGGATTTGCGTTTTATGATGGCTCATAACAGTGGCTGATGACGTCGAATTTATGATGCCTCGATTATCAATGGTCATCAGCAATCAATGATGGTGAGTGATAATAATTGCTAGCAGTAATGGCTCATATCGGTGAATAATAAACTAACAATAATGACTAAACACAGCAACTAACCCTGTTGACTGACAGTGGTGAATAATCACAGTGGCTGACCATGGCAAATAGTACCGGCGAATAGTCATAGTAGCTAAATGGCGAATAATGATGGTGAGTAACCATGGTGGCTAAATGGTGGATTGGCTTGGTGAATAATCTTTGGTGAATAATCTTCATGAATAATCATAGTGGCAAAGAATGATATGTTCGAAGACCAACCGGCACCGGTGAAACAAGGCCCACAACCATGCTGACTGCCCGTTGCCCCACTCAAGGCGTTGATTCATAACTCCGGAGACTGAGCTGTTTTGGTCCGGACTGCCGGTAGTTCCAATGAAGCATGAAATATGGATATGGAACTACCCAACTTCATGCAGTTGGGTTATGGCTATTCACCCAAGAATGTGGTGGATGTGATTTTCAACATGGGTATGTGTCAAAGCCAAGTGTTTTATGAGGCCATATGTGCGCAACACATCAGTGCATGCATAGAACAGGGAAATATTGGAGATGTAAAATACCAATAAATCGGAATAAAGAATACATAAAGAATACATAAAGTATAATTTAAATCTAATTATTGCAATCTCATGAGTAAAGTCATCTCAGCTGAATGGATCTTGTGATTTGGTCCACTCCATGTGGAACCACCGGACGTGACCACAGCTCCAATGAGGGCGCGCGCTGCGGACCTTTGAGAGGGCGTTTCGTGTCTGGCGCCGTGTTTCGTAACCTGGCCGTGTTTCCATGACTGTTTGGCCATGGGAGGTTTGGACACCAGCTGTGGTCAAAGCCGTGTCATGTTGGATTCCTATGGATTCCTATCCTCCGGGGTGCCAAAAGCTGTAGAAATAGATACATGTACCTGGCAATGTATATTCAAATTTACATACAAACAGATTGTTTATGCATTTCAAATATATATATTTTTTAGATGTATCATGATATAGAGTGAACATATACATACTCACTAGACACAATAGAAACAAAAACACATGAAGTGTGCACATACAGATAAAAACTGTACCGACATGGAAATAAATGTCCGTGTAATCACATCCCTCCAGCGCCAAAACCTGATTGAAACGCCCGCGCGCGCTGCGACCAGGGTTTCACCCCAGGTCTCTGGGTGCAGCTCATCCTATCCTGCTGATGGGTCAACAACGACATGGAAAGACTCCTCTGAAGCAACCCGTCATGTAAATTCATGTAATGTAATATGGGGAACCCATGTATTTTCATTACCTTGGATGTTGTGGGAAGACTTGGCCTTTCATTGCTTTCGCAACAACGTTTGTGTGATAATTGGCCATATATACATTCCTATTGGCCAACCATCATCATTCTGCGTTGCTGAGATATCTATAGGTATTCTAACAGCTGATTGGATACTGCTGTGAAACCCGGATGTTCTTTGAATTGATTAGAGCCGCGAAGCACGCGAGAGGGTGCGTCGGATTTGTGTTTTCTTAGAGCGTTTCCTGACTCAAGAATGAGCACCACCACCAACGACAACTGCAACAACAACACCTGCAACAACAGCAGCAAGACGGCAGCAAAAGACCAACAACCAACCAACATGCGAACAACGAGAACAACCAGAACAACGAGAAGAACCATATGGGGATGACACTTGAAGGAATCCCGATAAGCAGGAAACAGCAATGAGCAATAACCTAGAGTGGCAGCTTTCGTCAACCACCAACCAGGTGGGCAACACCGACATGTTCATAAAACTGGCTATGCTCACACCATCCAAATATGTGGGGTCTCGTGTGTGGCTTTCCCATTGTCGTATGAGTGTGCCCTTTCGATTCGGGTGGGTTATTGGACGTCCCAATATTTCCTGTCACTTTCCATCCCAACTTTCCCAACTTCACCTTGCAACACTTCGTGTTGCCTTCACTGAACTTTGCAGCTACGTGTGGACGATTTGGTGCCCTGCACCTCTTTGAGCATTCTGTGCCCCTCTGTGCGCCCTGTTAGTGACTGCAGCTGGTGATTGGCTGCTGACGTGCGGCTGCGGCCCGAGAGGGATCGGCTTTGATCAGTCCATCAGGCTTAGACGGGCCATATGAGCAATGATCAAACTGCTGATTGTCGATCCTTATTCTGGGATGGTCAAACTGGTTAAAAAGGATGATGTGCCCACGCCTATGTAGATACAGAAACGGTTCACCCCGTTGAGACCGTTGGTTCAGGTGGGCAGCATGCAATCAATGGAATGACATAGGGCCTTGATACGCATGGCCATGCACATTTTGGAGCACTGCAAGGTATCAACCCACAATTGGTTTTGGACCGACTACCTCGTGCAGTTGAGATTTTACCGGTAAGCCATGCATCTGCGGGCGACTCCACGTCGTCCCCATGACAAGAACGAATCATCATCGATGTGGTTGCTGGTTGATCAAAATATAGCAGGACATCTGTTGGTTGTACCCTCAGCAATCCTTCATGGTGTTTGATCACCTTCCGAATTCTCAAAACCACTCCCCTTAGAAATGGATAAATTGCTCAGTTCTGGTGGGACATGACAACCATGGGCGACAATCATCAACAAGTCATTGTAAATCAATGGGAGACTCACTGATTTGATTCTTCCAAGCTACGAACTGGGACTCCCTATTGACCAAGCCCACAGGGATAGGGCACAGGGCATGTTTCCACGTGGAACAATCACCGACCTGGTCACCTCTGAGGTCTTCAAAGATGTTGCAATGTGCTTTGGCCATTTCTCAACTGTAGGTGTTGAAGGGTGATTACTTCAAGTTACTTCAAGTGTTTATGGTGAATAGCACCCTACATGTTGCAGGCTCAACTACTTGTAGGATCTTGTCGGGTATTTGTACAAGCTGCAACTGTAGCACATGGCAGCAGTTGTGATCCCTTGTAAACCTAGGCAGAGCCCCGCTCATAAGCTCTTGCGTACAAAATTTCCTGGCTTTCCGTCACTGGGTGTGCTGCTTATAGTTGGGCCTCCATCACATCTTTGACAGTCCCCAGCAATGATCTTGAATCAAGGCCCTAAGGCCATATAGGTCCTAGGTATTAAAGCATAGTAAAACATATTGTATACAGCATAGTAGTGGCCATTGTGTAAAGCATAGTTGTGGCCAAGTATTCCAATTGAGTCCCTTGTGAGTCGACTGTCAAGCCACTTGTGATTCTTAGTGTTCTGTGGCTTGGAAACATCATCATCATCATCATCATCATCATCATCATCATCATCATCATCATCATCAT
>VSDK01020574.1:148986-181646 GCA_009767595.1 Symbiodinium kawagutii
ATATATATATATATATGAATATATATATATATATATATATTTGAATATATATATAGATTTATATATATATATGAATATATATATAGATTTATATATATTTATATCTATATAAATATATCATGTATAAAATATTTAGATAAGAATAAATATATCTTTATAAATATGTATAAATATAATATATATATATATTTATATATCAAATATATTTATATATATATTTTTAAATATTATATGTATATATTGTATTTGGCAATTACAAATGCCCTCCAATTGCGTGATGTCAGTTTTGCCCAGCAAATGTTTGTACAAACAATTTCTCTGTAAGTTGGAATTTTTGCATTTCAACTATTGTACGTTTCCCATTCATACTTGCAACAATTGCTGCAGCTGCAGCAGGGTAATTGCAGCACACTAGCTGTAGCGACCTGGCCGCAACACGGTTGCGCCACAACACTTGCAACACAGGACCTGCAGCACGGCAACTGCAGGAAAGGAGTTGCAACACAGCAACTGCAACACGGCAGACACATCACAGCACTTTTTTGTCTGCGCAATGGCTGCCAACACAGCAACTGCACCACAGTGACTGCACCAGAATTCCTGCAGCGCTGTGGAGCAGCACCACAAGTGCAATGCATTGTGCTTGCGCCGCCACCAGCTTTCAATTGAAATTTTCAACAATGCCTGATGTTGCCGGATCATTTTTTTTTCTGCTTGGGCAAAGTCCACATCTCCTGCTTTGAGAGCCGAACCTTTCCAACAACGAAAATTCTAATCATTTGCCACATTTTTTTCATCCGTTTACTTATTGGTAGTAAATCCCAGCAATTTGTTTGTTGGGTTATAGTTTGAAAGCAGAGGCGGGGGAAAGAAAACCCACAAAAACACAACCCCAAATCAGCGCCCATAAAAGACACACACGTCTTCGAGGTTATCCGTTCAAAACTGGTCATCACCGTCTCAAACCTGTCTAACGACAGAAAACGATAATTTTGTCAGTCCACAATGTGGCATGCCCAAAGATCTGCGACTAACAGGTTCCCACTCTAAATTTCGAACCGCCCAACGTTTCCAAGGCAAACGGGCAAGACATTGCCCCAACCAACAGCACAGGAACATTCCAGGAAAATAGCGACCTTGGTGTTTCAGCCTGTAAGGGAAAGGCCAGCCAATCTCCGCAAAAAATCCGCAATGTGACGTCCACAAGCTGCAAGTCACACCGATAAGATCCCGAGTGCCTGGCTGCAAAACATTGCATCAAACCAACTTCAAATCCAACAACGGGTCGGCGCACAACAAAAACTAGGAAACAAACAATGATTGGAGAACTGTCATGCGAAAACGGGACGGCAGGTGGCAAACCGTTTTAGAAGTTTGCCCGGTTTTCTCATGGTCGGATTCCTGATTCGAACAACAGGTTCGATTTACCGCACGCATCGCTGGTTCCAACGGTTGGCCCGGAATTGTTGCCCTCCGGGATTCTGGTGAAAACTGGTGTCGTCATTTTATTTCCATGCCCATTCGAACCCGCGGGCGTCCACAGCAAAAGTAGGACGATGTATTACGAAAGTTATGTGAACAAAATTATGGTGAGTCGGTTTGGTTTCATCATGCACGTCAACATGCAACTTGGTTGCATCTGGAAACCAAATTTTTGCAATTTTGCCGAAAACAATGTTCATTGTAGCTTGCAAGTTTGTCCCTTGCCTCGCAAGGGCCGCGGGCGTTGTCTCGGACAGGCGAAAAAAAATCTATTTGATTGTCCTCTGCAAATATTTTTGTCGTTCTATGTCAAAAATTTATTTTGAATATGGTTTCTGTCGCGTTGCTTTGTCGACCTCAGCCATGAAACTAACTCGCTCATTGTTGAAGTTGCGTGAAAGCGGGCAACTGCTGGAACACGCAATGCCAATGCCAGTGGCATTTGCGGTTGCAACGGCCGCCGCGAATTCCCACATGCCATGCGCAATCCAAGGTTACAGTTCCAAAACATTGTGCGCGCCATGCCATTTGGAAAATCACACCGAGGACATTCCCACACCGACCGGTCCTGGCGAACAGGCGCCCCCAACATCCCCCTTGAGCGGGGCAAACGGGAACTCCACGCCAAATTGCTGACGGGACTTTGGACATAGTTTTGCTGCATTGTAAGAGCATAAACGTGAATCAGATCTGCTTCTTTATAGCCAGGCAATCCCCGTGTTTTTTTTTCTCTAGGGTTTCGTATGTTCTTGTCGACGTTCTTGACTGTTGGGCCCACCTTGCCTTCAGACAGTGTTTTATTGATTTTTGATACTGGAACAACATTGTCAAGGAACAACATTGTCAAACATCTAATTTTGTCTAACATTCGCGCGCGTGCAGCTGGAGTGGCTATATTGTTGCACAAGAAGCATGTTGACTCAGTCGAAATCGTTCATTCAATCTCGGAAAGGGTATTCGCAATTGATTTGAGGATGCGACGTGGTCTCTTGCGATTGGTTGCAGCGTATGCTCCTCACACTGGATATTCACAGGAAACTTTGGATCTATTTTATTTTCAACTTCACTCGATCATGCGTGCAGATAGTGTGAAGAGAGATGACAGGGCATGCATCGTTGGTGGAGATTTCAATACACAGCTGAATGTTGGGAATCGTGGACAACTTTTGGATGATTTACTTCACTTGTTTTCCATGAAGGCAGCGAACAGAGGTGCACAATTTGACCACCCAGATCATTTATGGACTTTCTGCAGTTCAATGGGCGTCAAGCGTCAGATCGATTTCCTACTTCTTTCTCACAAGGTTGATGTGGTGGCATGCTATGCTACCAATTGTTTGGACCTGGGGTCGGATCATCGGGCTGTTTTTGCTAGCGTCCAGCTCTCTCCAAAACCCCGAACTCGGAGGATTAAACGTCACAACAACAAAGGCTGGAGGCCAGATGCGCCGAACAAGGGAGGTGAAACCGTGTACCATGAAGCATTGCAACAAATTTTGGAAAGTGAAAAACCGCAGACAATTCAAGAATTGGAACGAACAGTTTTGAAGGCGAACGAACAATGTGACAAACAGAGGTGCAAAGTCACAATGTCACCCGTTGAACCCTGGCAACAGCCTGACATCAAGACGTTGTTGCAACAAAGGCGACATAGCAGATCGCAGGAAGAAAGTGCAAACATTTCGAAATTGATACGGAAAAAAATTCGCCAGTTTTTACGTGCCAAACGAAACCAAAATCTTGAAACAATACTTTCTGAATTCAAAAATTTGGACCGTTTAGTATTGCAATGTCCTGGGCCAGTGCACTCCAAACCAACACCTGCAGACGCAAGGCCGTCAGATGATGACTTCGCGCAGTTTCTTGGAAATATTTTTGCAACTGACTCTTGCAACGATGATATTTCTACAGGTTGTGGCACTACAGATTTTTCGACCGTCCCAGTCTTCACCATGGACGAGTTGAAAGAAGTTCTGACAAGAATGCGGCGCCGCAAATCTGAAGATGTGGATGGGCTCGTTGCTGAAATGTTCATTTTTGCTAACGATGATCTTTTGCAATGTTTGCTCGGCATGTTCAATGAAACACTCCAGACACAGACTTTTGATACCTCCTGGCACCGCACAGTCTTCACGATGTTGCCCAAAGCAGGCAACGCTACTCAACCAAACAATTGGAGACCTATAGCTGTGTTGAAGATCACTTACAAAATTTTCGCCGGGTTGTTGCGACTTCGTTTGCATTCGCTCTTGGACGAGCACCAGTCTGCTGATCAAACTGGTTTTCGATCAGGTTCTGGAGTTGATGATGCCATGATTGGCCTTGAGAACATGTGTGGTAAATCTTTGGAATGGGGAACCCCGCTTTGGTTAGTGAGCCTGGATCTGAAGAAGGCCTTTGCTAGAATTGAACACAAAGCGCTGTTTGATGCATTGAGAGCACAGGGGGTTCCAGACATGCATGTGAATTTGCTGCACGGGCTTTACGGCAAACAGACTGGACAAATTCGTGGAAGCGACAAAATTTTCAACATTACCCGCGGTGTCAAACAAGGTGATGTTCTCAGCCCCATGCTTTTCAATGCTGGATTGGAGTCGGCGTTGCGGAATTGGAAACAAAAACTGAATTTACATGGGTTTGATGTTGGACACACGGAACGCCTCACTAATATTCGATTTGCAGACGATCTACTGTTGTTTGCAAAATCTTGGCGCGAATTACTGTGCATGCTGGAACTTTTGAGTGTGGAACTTGCTGCGATTGGTTTGGAGTTGAATACGTCAAAAACAAAGATATTTACGACATGTCCTCAACATTGTCCTTGCTATATGGATTGCTGCGAATCCTGGTTGGAAATTCTTTGGGGAGACGAGACGCACAAATATCTTGGTCGCAAACTCCCAGCAAATCTGGCGTCCAGAGGCCAGGTGGAATTGGAACATCGAATTCAGCTTGCTTGGATGAATTTTCATAAATACCGACTGGGCAGAAACCATGAGACGCATGAATGCAAAACTGGAACACGCAATGCAAATACACAATGTGAACCAATGGTCTTTGCAAATTGACAGGAAACAATTCAGGTTGTCGATGAAGATTGGGTTTGCACTTGCAAAATGGCCTGCTTCCACAACATTATGGGATCCAAGCAGGAGTTGGCACACAAATTATTCAACTGAACCTCATCGACGGCAAGGCCGTCCACCTAAACGGTAGGACGGCAATTTGGCAAAATTTTCACATCAATATTTTAATGAACCTTGGGTCCACGCAGCCTGTGAAAGGCCAGAATGGCCTATGATGGAGTCGCGTTTTGTACAGTTTTGCGTTGACCCTTAGGTTATCCCCAATGTCCTTTTAGGATCGAGGTGACTCGGATGGGCGAAGGAAAGTTGCGTTCACATGGGGCAAAAAAAACCGCGAACCTTTTGTGGCATGTTGGTGGGCGTAGTTCCATGTGCAAGACATGTTGAAGAAAAAAAATTTGGGCGCACAAGCCTACAATGTTGTTCAAACCATTGAGTTGAGTTGATCTTGCATGCCCGGAGGCAGCCCCTTTGGGCGCAGGTGGCTGGTGAAACCTTTGCAACAAAATGCCAAATAATGCACATTTATTTCGGCTCATTGCAAAATCGGACGAACTCATCTTGAAAGGAACACCAAATGTCAGGATGTCGAGCAAAATCAAACCATCCGTCCAGTTGCTGGAAACGTGTGAAGAAAAATTCGATGTCCAGTTTTGTCTTGGGAAACCAACCGCTCGGCGCCCAGAAGGTGTCCATGCTAATACTCTTTGCACCCATCTCTCTGGCGACAGATTTGCTATGTAGGTACCCAATCTCCAATGTTGTTCCACGCATTTAACCGACCAAGTCTTTATATGGTGCTGGGCCACAGCGGCGCAAACTTTAGAATTCCAATGATGCAAAGTTTCATGCCAAGGGCGATTCCAATTCACACAGACTGGAGGCCGAATCATGTTCCGAACCATCTTCCGAAGCAGCTTCCGAAAAACAGTGTCCACATTCAGGAGGTTGCCAGCTCCCCCAAAAAAAGCCAACGATTTTTTTTGTGACATGGCAGGCTTCAAATGCAAAAATTTAGGTTGTACATCCCGCCAGGCCTATTGAAAATGCGAAGGCGGTCTCACAACGAAACGATTCAGCGCAGGTTCTTGTGAATGACGTTGCCCTGGTCGGGGCTGGTAGTCCTGGCGTTGCTTGACCACGTGCCGCACCAGCAGCTGTGCCATCGTGATTTGCCATTGGGCCTGTGCGGATAAATGTGTTGAAACGTGTTTCCCTCGCCGCTGTGCGCCTATTCCTCTGCGTTTTCCTTCGCCGTATCTATTCTCAAGACAAAACGTTCCTTGTCGAGTGGTGGGGCTAAACCCCCTTTTGGGCACTTACAATTGGTTGAGGAACACCTGTTTGCCAAACGACAATACATCACCACTGCAACACACGTTGCCAACGAGGCCGCTGTGCAATTTCCAGCCGTTCGCCTTTGGGCCGTCAAAACTCTAAGACAAAAAATGCGGCCGGACTTGGATTTGGACCAGGAGGTTTGTGTGGAGATAGGTTCATGTTTCAATTCCCTACCCCTGCTCCACTCTCGGCGTCGCAGTTGCAATGCGCGGTGTGGCCGCATGGAAAGCGAAACTTTGTGTGACATTGTTTGACAAATTGGCTGGTGCTGGCCTGGCAAGACCCAAGCGTGGAACACCAGCGGCGTTAAACGAGCCATCTTCACAGCCTGCCACAGCCCCGGCCGATCTGGCGACAGGCCAGGCTGCCCACCCTCTTTCGCCAACAGTTTGCCACCTCCGAGTCCTGGGTTGCTGGTGTTCTTTTTTTTGTCGCCGACGCCCGCCTCATGTCGACTTCGCCGCCCTCGACCGTCCATTTCTGCTGGCATGTTTGGGCACCATCAACATCCCATTTGTGGAACGTTCCTCGCCTCTAAATGCAATCCCGTGCCTTGTCCACGTTGCCCTGCGAGATACAATTGTGTCATTCACACCAACATTACACAAAACAAAAAAAACCAAAACACTGCTCATCATATCGCCCTGTTTCATGCCACGTTGGGTCGAAAAAAATCGCCGCCCTGTACACCCGTTCAGTAGACATTATTGGCACGCATTCCAGTCCGAATCAACGTCACAGTTACCATCCACGAGGAACATAGGAAAAAACGACTTAAAAAACCTCAAACACAGTTGCTCGGACAAAATTGCGCTAGAACTTTCCCATTTGACAAACATGGTGAATCCAAATGGTTGACCTTCCCCCGTCGCAACAGGGAAGCAAACGATCCGGGACAATTACGAGCACAGCCCACACAGGGCTTGGATGTTGCTGCACATGCCCTGCGCACCGCAAGTGGCCCCGTGAAAAACAAAGGCATCCAATGAACATAAGCAAACTGGCCCAGCTGCTCTTTGGACTCGGCGTTGCCTCTGGACGCGGAGTCGTTCTTTCAGCAAATCTTGATAAGTCCGCCATTGCTTTTGATTTTTTTTTTGGTGTCTTATCATGTTCAATTTCATTTTGATGCGTTTTCTTCAACTTCCTTCTGGTGAAAAACGGTTGTTGCAGCCTACACGAACCATGAAGACGTCGTGGCTGGGTGCTCACAATGGTACCGTCGATAGTTACCCTCCACCAAAAGCCGCCAAGGGGCCGTGGAAAGCAAGTGTTTCATTGATTTCATCTATTTTTATGAAAGTGAGAATGCGCCTACATGATCAAGACCACGATGTCTTTTACCCTTCGCCCTCGCCACCACCACCACCGCCACCACCACCACCACCACCACCACCACCACCACCACCACCACCACCACTACAACCATCTTCTTCATCATCATCATTATCGTTTTCATCATCATCATCATCATCATCACCGTCATCATCAGCAGCAACCATTGCCCCAGCTGTTCCCCGACAACCCAAGGCCCCTCCGCGCTTCCCCCTGTGCGCAGCTTCGGACGGTTCCACAGTTCGGCTGTGCCCGGCCGTCCTCCGATGCCTTCACCGGCGATGAAGATGTTGGGAATCGGGGTGCGTTGGGTCTTCTTGGCCAACTCCTTTCCTTGACTTTTTGCACGTGTCTGCTGCGAGGCTGCCCGTTTAGGGCGCAGGGATGTGCAACTTACCTTACCCTAACCTGTACGAAGCGCTACTTGCCACCAACGCATGAGGGCAATGAATTCGATGAATTCATTGAGGTGTGACATCCAAAAATATCCAAAATTGTTTGTTTGCGGCTGCTGCCAACCAGTTTCCCAATTGGTTCCGACAACAAAGCTTCACAATGTGTGCATCCCACACATTAATTCCGAGACATGACCGGTCACAACCACCGTTCCGGGCCCAAAGTGGCAATGTAGTGCGCAATTTTCTAATATTCAATTAAACGTTCGGCATTTCCAATCGTGAATTTCCGGTTCTTTTTGAACCCGTGTTTTCCATGTATATAATATTGTAACATTGGCGATCATTAGCGGGTGGACCCACAACTTGTCGGAACATCCTGACAAATTGAATGTTAAATTTCTAAAAATCAAATTTGTGGATTTTTCGCTGGCCCGCCGCAAACATCGCCGCAGATGTAACAGTTGCATCGAAAAAGTTTAGTTGAACGTGTTTGTCGCATAAAAACTAACTGTTTGCATGGAATTTTTTTGCAACTGCTTGTGGGCGGTTGTCCAATTAATTCTGTCGGTGCTTGGTGTCATTTGCATAGAGCATTCGTCCCAACCATTTGTGTGTGATTGTGCCCGCCCCGCAGTTCCAGATCCAACTTGCCGGGGGTTATAAGGCGTTGATGGGACCGCGCCCACGTTGTCAGGACCTTACTTTTGGATGAGTTGAGCGTCAAACGTAGTTACCCCAGGGAAACCACCAAGGCATCAACAAGTTCAGTCGTTCCTTTACTTTGCACAAGCAAACCCATCGCTGGCAAAACGTAAATCAATCAATGAGGCCCGTCGTCCCGGACATTGTAACCTACTTGTCTAATACAAGACGGCCACTGCGCCATTGGCGCTTGCAAGACACAGAAAAACAATTTAGGATTCAGTGCGTAGTTTGTCTCACGTTTGCTCGAATTTCATATTCACGAGTTGCATCATGGTTGCTCATCATTTGCTTTGCCTGGTTCATGTAAATTTGTTACAACATACAAATCAAATGACCACATGCACCTTGTCAGTGTAAAGCTGTCTACAATGCAGCACCCGAACTTACCCAGTCAAAAACCCTGGCGAGGACCAAACTGAGTAACCAAATAGGCCCATCAGCGAGTGGGGTCTTGCACATGCTCGTCAGTCCGTTTGTTGTTTCTGAGTCCGTCTGCTTCTGGTTGTCGTATATCGAAAATTTCCATTCAACCCAAAACCAATTAAGCGAATGTGTTGTACAGCAACCGGATGCTTGCAATACGATGAAAATTTGTCGTCGTGTTTGCATGCGTTTTCTTGGGCAACATCTGCAACAATTTTTTTTGCGATGATTTCGGATCCTGTCCAACGCGCCACCAATCGTTCATCACTTTCAACAGCTGCCATCGACAATTCACAATGGGTCATGCTTCAAAAATTCAGGAACCAGAGTACAGGTATCGGCACAATGGCAAGTGAGCGATGTCCAAAACCTCTCTTTGCATGTTTCAATTTCGTCCTGTCATATCGATGGCGCGTAAGTTAAAACCTGGGTTGCGTAGGAAATTCCCGCCTAAATTTTTCTTGTCAAATGGTTCCCGCGTAAGTTCCCGCTGTGGAGGCGTAAGCGCTGCGTAAGTGAACGCGTGAGGGGATTGATCCGAGACGACAAGTTATCAGACCTTTTGGTCAAGGCTCAAGTGTCCAGACCTTGTTGTTTTTGTTGTTCTTCGAGTCCGCAATGTGTCGAATCCCCCCCAAATTTTTACAACGCAACAAGTGCGATTGTCGATGAAATCAATGCGGCCAGGTATGTGTATTGAACTGCAGTT
The DNA here is from genome assembly GCA_009767595.1 of Symbiodinium kawagutii. Classification (NCBI taxonomy): domain Eukaryota; class Dinophyceae; order Suessiales; family Symbiodiniaceae; genus Symbiodinium; species Symbiodinium kawagutii. The sequence goes on from VSDK01020574.1 coordinate 158,466, forward strand.
ATCTGGTCGTTTGCAAAATGTCGACAGTACAACTTGCGCAGATTTCCGCCTGCAAACGATTTCTGTCTCCAACGCGCACTTGTGTGTTAAGGGCGCTGCCCAAAATAAATCAGTATTGATCCGAACAAATCCATCAAGCAGAAAACCCTACTGATCGTAATTGAAAGGATTCCAAATCCCACATTGGGCACCTAGCATGGCATAAGCGGCAGTCAGCCGGAAAAATCGGTATCCAAAAGTTAAATCGAGGCGGGGAACTGGTCATTGACGCATCTGTTCCCACACCTTGTTCCTTGTTCGCATGCAGTTCATGCAACAAAAGTGCGATGCTTGCAGCTTCGCAACGGCTGGGCAGGGAAGACGCCAACTGATGGCCTGGTCCTGCCGAATTTTTCAAAACACATTGATATCTGTGCAATTCGGACACCTCGTCCAAAATGCAGTCAAGCCAATATGTACATATGTTTTTGCATGTTTGGCAATTACAAACATGCATGCCACTAACTGTGGTGATGCAATACGTTTTTGTTCGGTATTTTTTGCAAAACCAATCGAGAGCCCAATCACCGTTTGTCAACCAATGTTCACATTATGTTGTTTGCCCAAAAATTTGCTGAGAAATCTGAGAACCAACTGGGGCCCATGGAAAAACTAACGGACATATCAAGAAAAATATGCCGTTGATGGATTTTGATCCAATTACGCCCTACAATTGGAGTTGGTCGGATGGCCTTCATTGATTACATGCCATATTTGGATGTCACCACGTTCCATGCCGCAGCCGTCATCATTTCTTTTGGAAAACGCGTCCTGCGCCACACCAAGGCATTTGGTTATTGGTTCTCGTGTGAAGATTGCCATGGGCCCCCTAGTGACCATCCCAACAATGAACAGAATAATTTGTGCTTATAGGCATTACAGGGATGTTTGTACACTTATGCATTGAATTTTGATCATCATTCTTTTTTGATCCATTGCAGCATCGTCAATTTGCATCAATTTGGTGGGTTTTGGCTACTTGCCATTGTTGGAATTGTCGAAGTGCATGCATCAAGACTGGTACTTGGCATATGGGCATGCCCCTGCAAATAGGATAGGTAATAGTCATTTTTTGGAACGTTCACTACACCCCAAGGGTCAGGATCATCACATTTGTCCTTCCCACAGCCATGTCGGTAGCCAGCACGGCGATTTCAAAGGCATCCTTTGTGCTGAGCAACCATGCTAAACTGGATGACTTGGCATCGGACGAACCGCTGGTGAAGGAAACCCGAGAAAGTCACCAGACTTGATTTTGTGCTCCAAGCCCTATCCTTCCACTTGCCGTTTGAACCATGAAAACAACATAGCACGACATTGATGTATTGGAAATTGTCATCCCAGATGGGAATACTTGTTCACCAGCATGGCCTTTAGTCTAGGCAGTGGAAGGTGGGGCGTGGACTTCGAATTTTACATCGGCATGGGTCCAATGTTTCCGGCCGCAATATATAGGGGGGGGGTCCGAGAAAATCCAAGTTTTAGTGGATTACAGCCCGATGTCCAATGGTTTTGGCTTCACACGTTTTGAGGTGGGTTGAAAATGTTAAAGTCAACAACCAGGCATATTGCCGTTTCTGTGAATTGCAGGTGGGCACAAGATCACGTCAGCCTCCAGCATGGGTGGCTACGGCAATGCGGGCGCCTGGGGCATTGTCCGCTGCCTCAACGCAGACCAGCTGGATGATTTGCTAGATCGACATGGAATTAAAGAGCATCGTGCGGCTGAACTTCTGGAGGATCGGGTTTTGCCGGCTGGGAAGTGAGGAAAATAACATAATTAGTTGCGGCAGCTATGGTTCAAATCATGAATTTCCAAGAATGATAGTTTGTCATTAAATGCAACCAAGATTGTGGATTATCGGGTGTCTTTTTGCTGAAATATATTTTAACAGATGCATACACACACACAGGTGCATGTGCATCATAGAGACATAGAGAGATACTTGTAACATTTCAATTCAGGGGCGGCTACTAGATGTTGAAATTGTAAGATGACCCAACATGTAGCACACATATATACAGGATATATGAGTGTGATGTTTATTTACAAATATGTGGTGCATTTATTCGAACGTGGAAACCTAAAACGTGGGACGTCCACCTGCTTGCCAAATCTTGTTGCTACTTCCGTGACAGGCTATGACAGGCTTCAGTCAGGATGGTGATTTGTTCTTCTTACTTTGGGTGACCCTGCCCTTCCCCCACACATGTTGAACCGGGATTGAAAGCAGCCATCTATATGAGGATACCTGGTTTAGATATGTTTAGATATGTTTAGATTAGAATGGGGAATGTGATTATTCAATATAGGAGTGCCCAAAAAATCGGGAACTGGGGGGGTTAGGTTGGCCAAGGCATTGGTTTCTACATTCGACAGGATGAAACTGGGATCATGGATTCGTCAAAAGTGGAATAAATCTCAAACCCGCCAAAGTTTTGGATGATGTTCAAATGACAATGATTTTTAAGTTCTTGAAATATTTGGCACGCGATCGTGATCCACAGTGTCATTGGGGCTTCACAGCCAACCAAGAACTCATTGAAAGTCATTAGTTTACCTTGACAAAGACCCTTCCTTCTGCTTTCGGTCCGATGACGGGGTTTCGGTGGTTGCACTATCGTGGTTTGGCAATGCGTCTTCCAAAAGAGTTGCGTACACCGAGATAATCGAGTCCAGGGTCGAACAAGCAGTGATTCGCACTGACACCTGAACAGAAACTACCCGGTGTTTTTCCGTAGGTATAATTTCAAGGCAAAACCGAACGTTGACAGATCCTGGTGCAGGACGGTGAACCTCTCTGGCATGTAGTGGTTGAAGAGATGAAAGTCAAAGGTCAACTCGGCGGTGATCCCAAGAAGAAAGGCCATTTCTTGGGAGCAAATTATGTCGCTGGTCTGGGGAGCTGTTGGAAGATTTGGCAATATTCTCAGCATAAGTTAAGGGGCCTTGTAGTACCACAAGCTAACAAAATAGTGATTAACATAAGGGGACTGCCAAAAACGATCATGCGCGATGTGTTTTTATGGTGAGCAGTTTCTGGGTAGCGTTGGTTTTGATTCATTTGCCCATGCTGGTTTACAGGACTTTGATGAGTTTGAATAGGAGCAGGCATGAACGATGTGTTGCCGGGTTGCAAGGCGTGCTTGCCCCGACTTGAACAGACAGATTTTTTCATTTTCTAGATTGGGGATGTTCAAAAAAGTGGGAGTACCCCAGAAACCTCCAAGCATGGTCATTTTTGGTGGGAAGATGTGGGAAGGCGAACTTATTGCGACCTATTAAGTACCTAGTCCCGCTGTCAACAGGACCAACTGCTTGCCCTTAGGTCCCTCCCGTGGGCAGATCAAGTTCCAAGCGCTTTCAACTGCTCCAGCGATATCCATATCAGTAGCAGATATCAAGTAGCGTGTTTCTACCACTGGCTTGCATATTTTGGCGTGCAGACCCATCTGCATCATCTATAGACCATCTATAAATCATCTAGTTCTTTGATGTTCTCTGTCCTTAGGAAGTTCACCCATCACAAGTTAGAACAGGTGTCTTCAAACTCGTGTTGGCCTCCCAGAACCTGGCACCTTGGCCAGGTCTCACGACCCGCATTCTTCTTGGAGGCTTCAATGAGTTGATGGAGGGCCTGTGGGATTTGGTGGTGGAACCCATGGAGGAGGACTTCTCAGTGGAGGATTTGCACATGGCAGTGCACCAGTTGGTCTCTATGCCGAAGGGGCCAGATTTTTATTATATATTCCTTTTTTGTTATTTGTTTTCCTTGAACTGTTTCCTGCTAGGAACGTTGCTGAGAGATGTTTGACAGCTTGCCAAAAATTGAGCATGCCAGGAACCCTTGCTGAAACTTTTCTATGATGGTGCCAAAGCTGACAGCAAGTGGAAAGGCCAAGTGGCATACCATCAACTTGCTCAACACCGGGGCTTAAGAAAGACCTTGCTCATAACGGTGTGTGACCGTCGAGACGATCGGGAAGACTTGGTGACTGCATTACTTCGCTACACGCGGGAGCGCAGTGCAGTGGGACAGCTGTTGGTGTGTAGAATTTGGTAGGTGACATCAAAGTCAAATTTCTTGACAGCAAGATGACTGGTTGGTGATTGTTTCTTTTGACCTGCAGTTGGAATCATGACAGCATTGGTATTTGCTCTTCCTATTCCCGCAGTGCTTTTTCCTTCGGACTTTTTTCCTCATTATAGAAGCGTTGGTAACCCTGCCCACCCCTGCCCCCAAGACATCCCAAGACCACCAAAAGTTAACATTGAGATCAACAAGTTAACATTGAGAAGGTCATCAGCACACTGCAGGAAGAGCTTTGCCATCCACGGGACCCGCGGCGTTTACAGATTGAAGCTGATGGACGAGACACTCATCTTCGCTTGGCGGAGCGGACAGGCCTACCTGCAGTGGCGGTCGCAGAAACTGCCCTGAGACGAGGGGAGCGTTATATCGTACGAGTGGATCAGTTTTTTGTCAGCATCTAGTGATCAAGATGGAGATCCTATAGGGGAACCAAAGGGTGCTTGGGGCACCATAGGGTCCCCTCTTTAAGATAAATCCAAGTGACCTTCAAGTTTCAATGAGTTTCATTGACTGGACCACTGGACCTGAAGAGACCATTTCATCATGAGACACGACTTGCAAGTATCTCATGCGGCTCACATTTCCAGAATAAACCTGTAGGAAGAGAGGATTGGTTGAGAAATGGTGATGATGCGGACGCTTGATGATGATGATGATGATGATGATGATGATGATGATGATGATGATCACAATGATAATGATGGTGGTGGTGGTGGTGGTGTATTGTTTCTTTGTGGCTGGTGTTTGTATTTTTTTGCTGGGTATTTTGATTGATCGATTGCCTGGCTCAATGAATGATTTGTGAATGGTGAAGAAGGAATGGCTGATGAATGGTGATTTAAGTGACTGATTGATTGATTGATTGATTGGTTGGTTGATTGGTTGGTTGGTTGATTGGTTGGTTGGTTGATTGATTGATTGATTGATTGATTGATTACTTGATTACTTGATTACTTGATTGACGACGAGGGGATAATGACAGCGACGATGACGATGACGATGACAATGATGATGATGATGATGATGATGATGATGATGATGATGATGATGATGATGATGATGATGATGATGATGATGATTGGTGATGATGATGATGTTCGGTATGTTGCTCAGTTCCTTTTGGAACACTTGGAACATTCGGAACATCCAAAACCTTCTCAATGTTTGATGCTTTTGACTTGCGAATGTGCTTCTTGCATCTTCTCGCCATAATGTCGCACAGTTTTTGTTGATTTGGACATCACAGCGGCGTGCAATTTTTGCTGGTCGTCTTCCCAACTCAGCTCTGCACCCACCCGCTTGACGAGCCTACCTTTTCAACCATCCCGGAGAACAAAACAATTGAAGAACACAGCATGTCCCGCGATTCCTATCAGTCAAACACACGCACATCTTGAATTTTTTGACCGGACTGACTACTGTACATGCATCAATTTTTCCATAGGTTGGACGATCAACTTTTACACTTCCTTCGATGAAGCGCAAAGAGCCACGGTTACCTGCCAGCCAGTACGAACCACTCATTGTGAATCAACGGCGCTATCAATCCGAACATTATCAACAACTTTTAACCGATTTTTTCCATGTTTATTTGTTATCCCGATGGTGCCTTTATAGTCGGCCGTTGTATAATAAGTCACAAAAGTGCCCACTAGCTGGCTGGCTTGGGTTTGAAACGCTGTGCTTTGCAGAGCTTCCAAAGTTGTTTTCATACGCTCTTTGAAAACCCCGACCCCAGCCTGTGTTGTTGCGGAGACCTTTCAGAAAGATTAGATATTCATGAAACAATTTGATGGACTTGACGCGTGCCTCCTATCTAAGGCCCGCATATCACAGTCACTACATGGCTCACACATGGCGAATGGCAGGGCCACAGCTCTTATCAAACTTGGTACTCATTTGTTGGAAATCCAGGTGTTTGATTGTGTTTGGGGGTTGTCCGTCTTGAACTTCTGGAGAGTCCATTGATACCTATACTATGGGTACTATCACAAGATCTATGTAACTTGTCATCGTGCAACATCTCGTGTCCTGCCTAGTTAGTTGAAGCAACAAGAGCCTCACCTTGGAATTTCACACCCAACCACAGGGTAAAAAAGCCTAGTTACGAGTATCCAGTTGAGCATTCTCAAACGTTTCGGTTGGTTAGTTGGCTAGAGTCGCTTCTGCCACTGCTCTCTAGAAGCAGTAATCCAACAATGTTCAAATGGACCATAGACTAGGTTGGCGACTGACACGGCCCAATGACCCATCCACAAGTGAGGTTCGGAGATCCTGGTCACATTGGAGTCGGGGTGCTGCCGCCGCTACGTCGGGGCCAAGCACCGTTTGCATGTATGCCAGGCGAAGTAAGCCAAAGCGATGCTCGGTGGCACAGCTTTTTGATGCTTTTTGAAATGAGTTTATCCCAATGAGCAAAAAACCATTCATGATTGTGAACGAACCTTTTGTAGTAATTTCAACTGTGGAAACTTGCGGAGGTACCAGATTGATTGGCGTGAATCATTGCACATTCACTTTGAAGATGGCCACCACGCATTCACAATGATTTTAGTGGAAAAATGCCCATGGGGATGTAAAAGGTCACTTGCCCAGAATCGACATTCGAAGATCTCTTCTAATGGTCGGCTGAGTTTATACTAGCCCAACGATGATAGCTAACCCTTACTTTAACTGACACATCATGGGAGGGTATAGAACAGGGAGGGACATCAACAACGAGAAGCTATAGATAGAATTGGTGATCAACAAATCTATGAAAGATACCTACAAGGAACTCACATGACTGTCAGGTGCCATGCGAACAGTTGCTTTGAATTGAGGAATTTTAGATCAAAGTGGTGGCCGACAGCATCCTGTGGTTTAATTTGGCCAAATCCTTCCCGTGCTGTTCCAGCCCCACCTAGGTAGATAGTCTGCAACAAGGGCGGGATATTGGCCAGGGTTTCCTGATTAGGTGATTTTCCTTATGTTTTAACCTGGTGACTGGGGTTGGGACGAATCATGCAATCATTTTTGCCAGCATGACTAGAAGCACAAACAACCACCGACAACAAATTTAAACGCACAATTAATATGGATAATGATTTACAACCACCGACTACAACCACAGACAGGATGAATAAGCGTAAATAATCGCTAATGACATCTAGTATCCGAAACAAGATGAATGACCACCCGGGGAAGAGACCAGCAGCATATCATATAAGCATAGCCATCCATTAGTAACCATGCGTCAGCCCGCGCTGTGGCAGGTTGGTATTGACCTGAAGACAATGACAATTGTGGGAGCTGCTGGTGCGCATGATGATATGCATGCGGCGCAGAATGGCGTGGAAGTGGTGGTGTCTCGATCAGGTGATGGCGCTGAGATTATCTTTGAGGGTCCAGGTATTGGAAGCTGAGATGCTGTCAAGCAACATTTTTTGTTCCGAACAAAACGGAAAGATCAGTTGCAAAGGGTCCCGGGTCATCATTGTTGCGTATATTCACAGGTTGCTACTGTTCTTACTTTCAATTTTGTGGAATTGTGAGGAAGGTTGTTTGTGATCGCACCGGAATCAACGACTACACCATGCCAGCCAGCTATTGGCTGCTTTCTAGATTATAATGATATTTACCAAGAAAGCGACACTGGGGTAGATATGGTTGGAATAATAATCCCGACATCCCGACTAGGAATGACTGTAATCCATGACAGGAGTTCCTATGACAAGGACTGCTTAGTTTAGGGTGATAAACCAGTCGCATCCATTACCCGCAGCAACTGACCCGTCAGGAAGGAAGTCTGTTCCGCTCCCTGGTGCTGACAGCGAAGTCTTTCCTGCTGTATCCATGTGGTCATCTGGGGCTCATGTGATTTGCGAAGATTTGGAGGCAAGGTTTCCATACGGTTCCTTGCGTCACCCCAGGGGGATTCAGTTGGAAGTGGTCTTTGCATGTAGAAAGTATATGCGCTAACTACGAGCAAACCAGTCCCTCAACCGGCTATTCCATTGGGACCCCCATGAACCATAGAACCCAACGGAAAAGAGTACATGGGAATCCTGGCGAAGACCGTGTCGGTTTAGCTTTTCATTTGTGCAACGGCGTTGCAGCACGTCTTCAAAGTCGCAGTCTTGAGCAAGTCTCCATGTTTAGAGTTGGACATGCTTGAAGCTGCACCTTGCATTTGCAGTTCGTGTTAGTTTCTGCCATTTGCAAGTTCATCCTTGTGCAAGCCTGCCAGGATATGCTTGCAGTGGCGCCTGACAAACCTTGGTTGGTCTTGTGCGACGTGGCCTTTGGGAGGAAAGATGAAGCCCTTGCAGACCCCTATGGCAACACGCCTTTCCATTCCTGTGCTTATCAAGGAAATGTGAAGTCTTTGCAGGCACTTTTGCATCACGTTCAACAACATCCAGCCGCTAACTTGCGGATGGCGGTCAGCGAGCCTTCACAACCCAATGAGGCACGGCGGTTCCATCTATCCATGTGGAGCCATTCCTGCATCATATGTGGTTATACCATACCACCATGGTTGGGAATTAAAAAATCCTCGTTGTGTTCCCCTTTGTGTCGATACTGTTATTACTGTTATTTCTTCCATTGGTTGTCCATTTTCTCCAGTCTAGTGGCGTTGTTGCGTTTGACCATCGAATCCCGCGGCAACCTCTCACTTTCGTTACTTTCCAGGAAATGAGAATAAGGAGAGCTGCACCTGTTCACACATTATAGAAACCTTCTACAAAATGAATTTCATGGCGACTACGATCCATGTCCATAGTGTCACCCCTGAGCCACAGCACAGCTTGAGGCCGAGACAGCTGTCACCCCGTTGAACGTGGCTACTAAGAGGAAGAACTCGCGCTGCGCAGAGATGCTGGAGCAGTTCCTGAGCTCTCCTCGGAATTTTGCTACGCTGCCCTTGGCCGAAGGTGGAAGTTTGTGGAAGTTGGGAGAGGAGGGCTGAGGGCTGAACAAATCCTGTGGGATGAAAGGATTGAATCATGAAGAATTGGGCCAGGGCTAGCTGGGAGCAATGTGCTGCAAGAATTTTCAAGATTCTTATTTGTAGTTTCCTAATGCTTCCTACCTTCTGAAATCTGCGCTTCCTGTGACTTGCCCGAAGACTTGCAGGTGAACATGAAGTTGCCAGCACTGAGTGCACCCGTTTGGTCGCTTCGGACAAATCTTCTCAGCTGGAGGAGTTGTTCCCCAATGGCTTGAGATGGACTGGTGATCTGGAGGAGCTGAATGCGCCGTCTAAACGGACAATTTATAGACTTTTAGATCGTATAGATGAATATTATTGCTATATTCTTACAATGTCGATATTTCTTCATATTCAGATGAACAATTATTTTCATACTAATGCTCATATGAAAGTAAGGATGTTACTTCTGAAAAGGTCACGGAATGATATTTGATGATTCACGAGGTAGTTGAAGGTTAGCATGTTGATTGCTTATGGTTATGGTCATTCAACCAGTGTTGGGACAGGTCAGCCATATTTAACTTAGATATTTTATCCCTGTTTTGTGGGTATGTCCAGGCCAAGGCGTTTAGAGGGTATGTCCAGGCCAAATGTATATGACCCTTGGGTCGAAATCCTTCAGATTGTTTTTGACACTAGATCGACAGAGTGTTGGATGTTCATTGGCAGCCTGTGCGCTCCCTGGCTGGTCGTTCTATCGTATCATCATTTGTCAACTTTTGTGCTTCTGGAGTATTAGCAGGGGATGATCGGTGTTTCCTGTTTGCAATGGCTCTGCTGATAGGACATTAGTTGGTTGTTACCTCTACCTGATTCTACCTGCTATCTTTCAACGGATCTCCATATAGGTTGATGATGGCTGATCCAAATTCACCCCCGTGTAGACGGCAGTTCGTTGAGGCCAGGTTCCAAGCTTCACCCGTGTCACTGAGGTCTTCTTATAATCTAGGGCCTTAGGAGGGAATAGGGCAAAGGATACGCTTGCATGTGTCTTTCCGTAGTCATGGCCCACATCTGCTGTGCTATTCCCTTCATCCGGCGGGTGCTTGAACTGCAGGGCTGTTGCAATTGGGGCGTCCCATTAGGACGACTGCTGACAGTCATGCCCGAGAGAGAGAGAGAAAAGGATGGTGGACAACGATGGATAACGATGCTTGGTCTTTGGGTGGTTTCCCCCCATTGCCTACTATGCAGCCAGTGTAGTCTTTATGAATCTTTACGGGACGTTTCACCAGGGGGCGCGGGATTTCACTGAAGCATTTGGGGACACCCACATGTCTCAAGTGGTTCATTGAGCCGACTGTTGCCACAGCTGCCACGCGTGACAACTGCAGAGGAGCGTTTGAATCTATGGATGAGGGAGAACCAGGTTCGAAAATGCCGTCTTCAGCTCAGTGGCATGCGGATTGAGTCTGAAGAGTCTCGCCTTAGGAGGCTTTGGGCTCCGAATGCTTATCAAGCTTCACCACGTTTGGATATGCAAACAGTTCCATTTCTGGATTTTCTTCCCATCCTTCATCCATAATTGCCGGTTTCAAACATGTATTCTTGATCAACCAGATGACTGGGACAATTGGTTCAAAGCGCTTGGGGGACGTTTCCACCAGTCATAATGTGATAGTCATCCGACGGCAGCCGCGACCAGGACATGTTGCGACAAATCAGAGCGGTCTTGGTTTGGTCCTCGCATCGCTGCAGCGAGGTGGCAGTTGGTCAGGGAAGTTCCCCAGGACATGGCTATGGGATGCCAGATTATGTAGCACCGGAATGCACCGGACAGATTATGTTTGAGGTTTGACGCTAGCCATTTCCTATACCCGCCGACTTGGCTGCAGATTTTGGACATTACTATTTAGGGGTATAGATTGGATTCCCCAGCTTCAAAAGTTCGGTGCCATCCGTCCATGCATAAATGCATGCACCCATATGGACAAACCTACGTGTTACATACGTGCATACATCCATCAAATCATCAATACGTATCCACATGTACCGGCACACATGCATACAGCTACCTGCCCAGCTGCCCATTAATCACGTTGCATATACACGCAAGCATGCCGAAATACATACAGGCAGAGATGTCAAGAATACATGGTGCTCCTTTGTTGGACCTCACTCGGGGAGGGTTGTCTTGTTCATGGCCTGTCAAGAGCTAGAGGGGCAGCTAGCTTGCGATTTTCTGGGCTACACTTTTCTCGCAGCCTCTGCCGGAAAGAACTGACAGGTCGGCGGGCTACATAGAACTTGTAGATTTTCACCAGCAAGCAGCAGGTGCCATGCAAGAAACCATATACAGTAACATAATTTGACTTCACCTCCTTCACTTTGTTGAATTGTTTCAGCCTACTTGTCCCTCTGACAGGTTGTTTGGACACGAAGCACCGTGGAGTTGCAGGTTTTCCTTGAAGTTTTGGAAGAAGTCTTGAATCTTTTGGCCACTCCTCGGCCCCCTACGTGGAGAGCGTGCCAGTGGCAAAGCAAATTAACTGCAGCTTTTTCTGGTTTTATTGTGATTGATTGTCACGTTTTCATCGCTTTCTTAAGTTGGGGTAAGGTGGGGCAAGAATTTTCGTGTCAACTTGTACACATGACACAATGGACCTGCCTGGATGTTTGCCCGCGGCTGTTGCAGGCGTGAAGGTTAGCCATCCCCATCCATTCCCCGACATAGCCGGTATTCAGCGTCGAGTTTAGAAGCAATTCTTTGGCTTCTGGCAGGAAGAGTTCGGTAGGTTGTCAAATTAGGATCATGGAACATCATGGAACCTAAGATTCGGACCCATCCTTGTGAAAGACGGCCGTGCGGATGGTTAGTCTATTTTGGCTCCCTGCGCTCCGAGGTTGGGCTTGGGATTCAACCCCCAATTTCGAGAAGGAGATCGGCCAGCAGATCGGCTAGCACATCAGCAACGCTTCGCAGAAACTTTGCAAAGGTTGATTGCCACCTGTGCGAACGCTCCACTTGGCAACGCTCCGCATATCCGCACCTTTGCTGATTGATTCGGTAGCAACATGCAATGCCAGTAGACTCCAACATGGCGAGTTTCGGTTGGGAAGCTGACCTTACCAATCTACCCATTCAACCTAGCAGACAGCGATTGTGCCAACAAGTATCCCCTTTGGAATCTCCATATTCTTGGGACTTGAACTTGGGACATTGGGACATACAGATGAATGTGTTTTTTCTCCGTATGACTTTTATAGGCGCCTTTGAACCTGGTGGAAAAGCATTGCCAACTTGGGCACCTTCATTTTGCGCAGTGTTTTTTTGCCGCAATGGTACATTCGAGGATAAAATCAGAGTTGCATTCTGTAGGCCTGAGGGTTTCACGTTATGTTTCCAAAATTGGGCATCGACGTAACTTGGGAAAGCTATTTGTAGCCAGTGCATTAAGGAGGTTGTTACCAGAAGGTTCATGCGACTTTGTTCCTTTCGGGTTGCTCTCGTGCTCCCCAATCTCTCATGCAACAAACCAACACTGATGGCTTGCTTTTATGAAATTGGCCCTTCCATGATCAACAGAATTGAAAAAAGGGGGGCCTCCACATTTCAGACACTTGCCGTCATTCCCCTCAGTTACCCTCATACACATGTTATCTTCCGTCTCTTCTCTCAATTAGCACTGCTCAAAAAGTCTCTGCTTTTGGCAGCCATTTTTGGCAGCAATGCTCAGCCTTGGTTGGTGTGCATCAGAAAGAAATGAATGTAGTCAACACATGCAGTCAGGCGCAGTGAAAACACATGCTGACTGGAGCAGAAAAAAGAGGCGCTTGACATTTTCTGAGAGAAATGACACTTTTATACCCTCGATGAACAAATCCATGATGTTGGAACTTCATGCAACGTATGGGCACGGTAAGGTGTTGTAGTCAGGTTGCAACGCTATCTATTTGGTAGTGTGCACAAACCCAACATAGGCAGAAACCCTGCGGACCATTGCTGGGACAGGCAGGACTTTGGCACACAAAAGTTGCCTGCCTGGATTGTTATGGCAATGCAGGACCATTGCTTGGATAGGCCCCAAAGATCTTCAACGGCACAGTCAAATTGTTGTGATTGTTGGACCATTCTTGGGATCGGCAGGGCTTCGGTACACTCATTGCTTGCGTAAATTGCTGTCCTAGGCCCATGCTGGACCATTGCTGGGACAAGGAAAGCTTAGGCACACTTCAATTACTTATTGTCGAAGCTTGTTTGTTTCGTTTGCTGCCACGTCCAATTTGCTATGTGCTTGCATCGCTCCAGGGGGAGCATCAAAGGCACTATTGAACAGACCGTTTGCTGCAAAATGCAAATCAGGAAAAAAGTGGGGTTACTATAAGGATGCACGCCCGTGAAATTGGACAACTTCAAGATGTTGTACCTTACTCGACTAGCATGTAAGTTGGTGAACTGCAATCCTGGTTCATTTTCCAAGGTTAGAACCTCGATGCAACCAACTTGTGGCAATGGGGGGTCCAAGTCAAGTCCACGGGTGAAATTCGAAGCGTCAAAACTGAATTGCTGATTACACAATATCGGGAGCCTCAATGTTAGTAGCCAGTGATGACTTTTGGGTGGCAATCTTGACGCGGACGATATGGAGTATATTTTCAGATCTTGTTCAAAAGATGTCAAGAATGGACCATCGAGGCATTTCCAACACCTGGATTCGACAGTTGGCGCCAGAAGACCGCGGCTTGCTGCATGTGCTGGGTTCCACTTTGGACATTCACAAGCATACGCACGCTGGACCTAAAGGAAAAGGAAAGGGGCACGGCAAATCGGCAACTTGTCAGAGTTGGCTCAACCCTGGACCAGTGCTGAAGAATTCGGATTTTTGTTCGCTTTTTCAGCAAACCATTCATTGATATTCATACTTTTGTGGTACCATGATTGGGAGGAGCCTTTCGTGGCAGTTGGCTTCCCTCTTTGATTTGCTATTTTGTTTGTGGAGAGAAGGTGGGGTTGTGAGGCGACAACTGCTGTTCTTCCAGACCCACTTTATTGGACGTAGGTGTGAGCTGAAATGGATTACCCAACTGTTCCAGGCGAGCTTCATTGGCATAGTGAAGTGTAATAGAGTGAGAGATCAGTGAGAGTCTAGTTTTGACAGTTGACTTGATATTGTAGATACATTGATACATGTCGAGGCCCCAACGTCATCGACTTTTTTCTGCAGTATTTGTGGCCGAGGCAAATCCTTTGTCGTCAAATCCCTTCATTCCTGGGCTGTGCAGATTGAAGAATGTGGCAGTGGGAACCTTGCTTGATGACATGAGTTCTGGCGGGGTTATGCTTTTGTGAGGGCAAAGCCAATAAGACTTGAAACTTGAAACACAAAAACATGAGAAGTGTAAACACAGCCAGCGATCACAGACAGTGAGCCAGCGGCCAGTAGCTTCAACATGAGACATTTGGTATGTTTTCTTTTTTTACCTGTCCATAGAATCTAAATGACATTTTGATACAAAGCCCACACATCGAAACCTCAAGGATGATTACTTAACACAATTCGAGCGTCAGTGCTATGGCTACGGTTTCTGTGAGAGTTGCGTAGCCCTGTCTCCAGAATCTGTCGAAACAGGTAGGAACAAATTATGTACAAGAACGTAGTCCTTTCTTGCACCGTATGACGCACAGTATGCAACAGCATACCCGTTGTCAGCCCCAGAGTGTTTGATCTCAGTGGGCAGCTTTTTCAAATCCACCAAATGGTGCCACAGAATTTGCAGTGGCCAGCGTCATCCTTTGCAAATGAGATCAGGCGCTAGCGCTGGCTGTTTACACTCGCCACTTCACCATAGCCAACTGCTCACCTGTCAACCTGACCTATCGTTTTTTTGTCCGTTGGATTTTGGCTAATTAACTAGTTGGATGGGGCTGCCATGGATGACTAGATGACTGTCAGAGCTGAGCTGCTACCCCTGTTGTTCACATTTTCGTCAGACCGCAACTGCGAATGAGAAGTCCCTAATCTCTCGCTCCTTTTGCCTCCTACCAAATTGAAAAAACAGCTTGGGACTGGCAGCTTTCGTTTTTTCGCTGCGATCAATTGCGTTTGTTAATTGTGGCATTTAACAACCTATACCAAAACAGAACATCCCAAACACCAGATTTATCCCATAACTCAACCATGGCCTAGGGGTGTAATTTATTAAGGTTCTCCCGCTCTACTCTCCTCCTTGGCAGGCTGTTTGTGAGTTGTTTCTTTTTGTGCCCGATTATGCCTTGGCTGTGTGCCTGCTTGGCTGTCTCACTGCTTCTTGGCTGGCAGGCTGTGCCAATTCCTAAAAGCACATTCTTTTGTCTAATCTATCGATCTATCTATCTATCTGTCTGTCTATCTATCTTTCTATCTATCTATCTAACTATTTGTTTACCTAAAAACATATGCATACATAAATGTTACATAAATATATAAATGCATAAATAGATGAATTGATAAACAAGTAAATACATACATAAACAAACAAATAAATAAATAAGTAAATCAATAAATAAACAAACAAATACATAAATGAATAGATACACACACACACACATATATATATATAGATATATTTATTTACATATGTATTTATATATATATATAAAGTTTATGTATATACGCGATATCATATAAAATTACTCTTTAAAACTTGTGGGGCCATTGAAGGGTTAACTAAAGTGGCTGGGTGGGGGGGGGGCCTGCCGGCCATTTGTGCAGCTGCCTATCTACAGCAATTGTTCACAAATTTCAAGCAAGTTGTCATGAAGGATTTTAAATTGAAAAGGTTGCGAAAACCATTTTTTAATTCCTCTTTTAGGTATCTTTTAAGATTTTTTTCTTGGGGGCAGTATCAGGAACCCCTAGTACAAAAATCCACCCTAATAGGATCCTATGAGGTGAGGAAATTTAGGGTATGTCTATAGGTCCATTAGAATTAGTCTCGCTTGGCTTTGCTCCCCCTGCTAAAATCAATCAATATATCAGCGGGGATGAGGTCACTCCGCATCTTTCCATGCGACACATTTGTATTGGGGATCATTGTGATAAATGCGGCCGGAAAGAACCAACACACTGCAGCATATGTCGGGATGAGGTTTCTGACCACTGCCCAGGTGGTGGTTGGCAAACCCTTCGCTACAATCACACCTTTGCGGCTTCCATCGATGTGGCTACGAAGAAGTTTCTTCAAGAGCTACTAAGAACTCCGGAGATGTTTTTCTAGGATTCTAGCTGCACCCCCAGAAATGGATGGTAAATAAGTCATCGTTGATAGTCGAAAGTGCTTATTGACACGCGAGCTTAGCCCTTATTTCTGGGGGCAGCTAGAATCCACACGATTTCGGAGCGGGCGCTTTTCTCCTGGGGCTAGTCGCCTCCCAGGTTGATTGCCTTCCATCGCACAACCATCGAGAGTTGATGGTGGGCGGTAAGTCCTTAACAAGCACCTATTAGGTGAGGTTGTCTTGCACTTGGACCATCAATTTTACATGGGAACTTACCTGGGCAAGGTGACCCCCCAGAAAGGTAAAGCATGACTAGGCATTTGGCTAGGCAGTATAGACCCTCAGTTCTCTAGTTTGGTAAGGCGGGGTCCTTTGGATGCTCAGTGGTTTGTACGTCCCAACTAAATTTGGAATATTTTGGGCTCCGTTTTCGTTTGTGCATCTAAGGATCATGGTCTTGTTTCATGCAGTCCTGCTCACCAAGAGGAGAACTTCCCAGACTGTGCCGTCAAGCACTGGATTTCATCACTGAAATGCCGGACTTTGAACCCATGTGTACAGCAGAGCTTCAAGAGCTAGATGATGTGTTGCGCCACTTACAGTGTTGAGAGGTGCAACGCAGGGAGTGTCAATTTAGTGTGTCTAGTCTTCCAAGATGTCTTTGATAGGTTTTTTTCCTCCAATGATTCCTTCAATTCAAATCTCTGAGCACAATTTGTTGCTTTCGGGACGCTTCTACAGCGCCCCGCACCAGAAGCGCGAACCCTGGAAAGGCCGAGGCCTTATGCGATGGCTCAAACAATGCCAACGAACGCTGCCATGGACTTCACCAAGATTGATGACGGGTTGAAATGCTTATGTTGGACTTATGTTGGGCCAAGATTGAGGTCCACACCCTGCAGCTTTGAAGCGGGCAGATTATCTTATGATGAAAATTGACAACTTGTTAAAGAAGGGAAACACTCATTTTTTTTTGGCGGGGTTCATTGTCTCATTCTCCTTCAGCTCCTCAACGATTTCAGAGGTGATTTCCAATTTTTTTTGGAACGGCCAGAGATTCTTGTGGTCAGAACTCATGAGCAGCTGCAAATATTTTTTCCTGACACTTGAACTCGTGAGTTCCGGCATGTTTGGACCTGCTTACCTAGATTTATTTTTGTGCCTTTTTGGCTTACTTGGAGGTCAAAGCAAACCATAGCAAGTAGGTGATTACACGTCAGCCCCATCCAATAGCGCAGTCTGATTTTTTTGACGCTCAGCCACATACTTAACATGAATTTCCGGGCGCCGGCCATTGTGTTTGGGATCGACACAGGCACGCTGCCATGCTCGTTTCCGCCTTGGGAATGTGTCAGTTTGCTGTTGCGCTCGCTTGACCAGTGCCTGTTTTCAGGTGGCGATGATGTGGTGACGCCAAGGTCTGCCGAGGAGGCTGTGCACAAAGCCTTTAGAGTCATTCCTTTGCTGCATTCAATTCAACTTTGGTGTTGGTCTTTCGGTCTTTCGGTCTTTCAATTTTTCCCTTTAGAATCAATTTGCAATTTTTGGCAATGCCAGTGACCAGTGAGGTGCCTGCAGCGACACCAACCCGAACTTCCATTTGCTCCAGCCTGTCAACGCCTTTTAGCCAGCGCACGCCTTGGCTTCGAAGTTCCTCAACCGAGCGCTCAATTGCAAGGGCCAACTGGGCCAACGGGTTTCTACCAATCTGAGGCAATCGCCGCTGTTGCACCCCACGGGTCATCCTTGGGGTCACCAGCTCAGGTGCAGTGCCAGGATTCCCAGTGCACGTCCATCGCCTGGGGTCGGTTGGCCCAGCATACGGCATTTGAGCGTTGCAGTGGACAAAGAAAACATGTGCTACAGTTGAACTGCATTATGTTTAGAGTTGAACTGCATCACAGCTTTGGATTTCTAGCTTCAAACACGCGGAAGTGGCACGCCTGAGGTACTCGGAAACGATGATGGCAATGGCGTTCAGTTTTTGGGCCAAGAATGCGTTTTCTGAGTGAGTTGCACTGACGTTTGCACCAGATTGCTTGCCACTTCCCCGATGTCTTAGGCCAGCAGAGCTGGTGGAGATGTTCTTGAAGGCCACTGACTCTTGTTACTGTCACATGTGTGACTGTTATTGTCCTCAACATGTGAAGACTGGACATTCCACAGGAGCTGGAGCACTTGCGTCGGTCCACGGATTTGGCCCAAGAGGCAGCAACGCGTCAAGTGCTATCAGATGCTATCAGATTACTGCGTGAACAACAGCCCGTGGTGTGGGAAACCCAAAGTCCTAAAGTGCCAGTTGTTTGGGGTATATATTCTGTTTGGCCTTGGCCCTGCTTGCCGTTCAGTGCAGGCTTCCCTGAAGGGCAGCCTTGCAACAGCAGTTTGCCTGGATCGCCGCTTGTTTCAAGCTCTGAAGACTTGACAGACATGTGGAATCTGTGCAGCGAACCTGTCCACAGAAGGCAAATATAGCGCAAGTAAAAGGCAACTTTATTTGTTTGCTATGTGATATGCACCAATGTTCCTCAGGTGCATTTTCGGAATTCCAATCTTCCATGCGGTGAGGCTTGATTGCATTTGATGAGTTTGCAAGGGTTCCAAAACAGTGGGTGTTGTATGCTCCCCTGAGCGCTCTTCCGCAATGCATCCATTGTGTCTCAAATTCGCCGTGGAGTCGCAGTCGAAGAGACCTCGATGTAGGGAATATCTTGCCCCATCTTGCCCCTTGAATATTTTGGGGAGAGGTTCTTTTTGGTTTCTGTTGACTGTTCTGACGTTGCCAGGTTCAAATCATCCTCTTGACATTCAGCGAGCAACGAAACCATCCCCTGATCGGATCTTCGGCCTCAGGTAGTGCAATTCAATCGTTGTGAACAGCCGAGCTCTGCCAAAGTGCTGTACAGTGCCCAAGTTGTGCCAATGTTGATTCTGTTGATTCCGAGTGCGTTTTGCATCACCGAGTGTGGAGTTGCCAAAGGTCCAAAAAGTGAGAACAGAAAGGAGTGATCGTGGCAGTTCGTCTGGAAAATGCCAATGTTCGAATTCAAACCGCGTCTTCCTGAACGATCCTGGTGGGCTGATGCTGCATCTGGTGGTAGTTGTGATTCGTCCATTTGGTGGATTTTGGCTCCTGCAGACGTTGCAATCCTTCTTTGCTGATGGCCACTTGCAGGCTAGCCCGCACCTACAGTAGAGCTTGAAATGGTTGAGGAAGTGTTTGCTCCATGGTCGTGCCAGGCCGGAGGACGATGGAGGAAGAGTGGGAGGAGGAATTCGAAGTCATAGAAGAGGTGCGGATGGTGCTGCGCATTCCAACCATTTCCAAGCGCATTGTGGAGGGGAAAACTCAAGTGCGCACAGGTGACAAGCTTCAGCTTTGAAATTCCGGAGGGCGTCAAGGCAGGAGTAAAGCTCAAAGTTCTGACCTTAACATGTGATGTCAATGTGATGTTTCACATTTCCATGTTCTTTTCCACTTCTTTTCAATCATTTTTAGGGAGCAACAGCTTCCATAGATGAGGGCTTCCCCCGCGAATACCTTAACAGAATTTAAAGAATCATCATGAATCACCAGCTCAGCAATTTGAGGGACCTTACTGCCTACAGGAGCCCTGTACCTTTACGGACAACTCTTGGGGCCCTCCGAGGTGGTAGCCCCTGACGAAGTGACGCTTCACATCCCTGTGCCCGCCAATGTCGTCACCGGAGACAAGCTGGGGCCGCAGCTTTGATGGCCAACAAACCACCGATTTTTGATATTATTTGATGGCGTTTGCCAACAGCTTCCGAGCATGAAACTATAGCTGGTGGTGTGCCAATATAGGGACCTGGCATTCATATTCACTTATGGATCTTCTTGGCCAATCGGGATGTTCTTGTGGCGAGCATTTGTTGGTGTGAAACAGTGCTGTTTTGTAGCATGTAGTTAGCGTGTGGTGACTCTTACCAGGGCATCACTTGTAGTTCTTGTACAGTCATGCTAACTTGCTTGCTTACCGCAGAGTGCACTTTTGAGTCAAGCTGCGAAAAGAAACTGTTGCCAGTTTTCACACTGGTAGCGGAGCTGGAACACCCAGCTGACCTTTTCGCGGCCGTGCGTGCGTCCCTTGGTTTAGCCATAGTTCGCCCGCGCCGCCGTTCGCCCTACACGTCCTAGCGACCTGGTTTCGCAGGGACTACCCCTTGCTGCGCACTTCGCCAGCCACTCTGGGGAGAGTTAAACACCCCACCATAAGCCAAGTGCTTGACCTTTCTCCCGTACGCGGAGGCAAGCCACCACGAGACCGAACTGACCAAGGCAGGATTCCTCGTGTATGCAGGCGAAGCATACTGCTAGCACGAGTGGGAATTCAGGACCCAGATGAAGTATGACGCCACGAAGGCCGATGACCGCTGGGAACTTGGATCAAAGGTTGTGGAAGGATTGAGAGGCGATGCATACACGGTTGCCGAGGACCTGGGTTCACAGGCCTTGAAAAGTGCTGAAGCTGTGCCACGATTGATTGAGGCAATGAAGAAGGCCGTGTTTCCTCTCAAGGAACACGAGGCAAAAGAGCTCTACCGTGTTGGAACCTCGATCGGCGGACCGCTGTCGAGACAACCACAGGAGAGCATGGCGCAATACATCAGTCGCCGCAAGCGATGGTGGAAGAAATTACAAGAACTCGATGACAAGCTTGCTGTGTCAGAAACGATCCTGACCGACTTGCTTTTGGACAATGCTGGTCTGAGCCGTGCCGAGAAGCTCATGATACTCACCGCAGTACATGACGAACCTACTTTCAAGTCAGCATCAGAGGCACTGATCAGGCAGCATGGAAAGATCCATGTCCGTGAAGCGAGGAATGGACCAGGACCAAGCAGACCCGCAGGCAAGACGGGCAAAGGCAAGGGGAAGTTTAGACCCCGAAGGTTCTCACAGAAGGGATTCAAGGGCAGTTCCAAGAGTGCTGGTTACATCGCAATGGATGGACCAGAATATGATGACTACATCTGGGAATATGACCACGCATATCCCGCTATATCCCGCTATGGATGATGAAGAATATTATGATGAAGAAGAGTATGATGAAGAAGATCCCGACGAGGACTTCGCATTCACAGCTGAAGAGGAACCGATCTCAGCTGAAGCATTGGAGCTGGACGTGATGGCTGGTTTTCTGGCATGGGAATCATTCGATGAGAACAGCCAGGAACACCTTGCAATGCTTGCTGAATGTGTGCAGGCTGAGCAAGCAGCCTACTTCATGAGAGGCAAGGCCAAAGGCAAAGGTTTCCCAACGCGTCGGTATCAGAGTTCCTACAAGCCAAGGGTGTCTAATCTTAGTATCGAAGATAGACGCAGAAAGCTCAAGGAACTCAAGGCCAAGTCGACGTGTAAACGTTGTGGAAAGCGTGGACACTGGTCTGGGGATCCTGAGTGTCCCAAGGGTCCAGCTCGTCCACCTCCAAAGCCGCAGGCCAACTTTGCCACCGCGAGTCCGTTTGAGGTGAAAACGTACGACACCAGGGAGGCGTACATCACGGTTCAGAGGAAACCGTACCCCTTTCCCTTCACGGATGCGCCGCAGACTCCAGTGCAGGTTGAGACCTACTTCATGGGAACCGATTGCAACGTCACACCGCAGGAATCATCACTTTCATCTCACGGCCCAGGACATGCTTCGACTAGGTCTGAGCTCCGTCAGTCTAGTGATGATCATGCATCGAGTTCAAGCCACACCATGGAGATTTCCACTCCTGGTGCAACTTTGGAAGGTGCATCAT
Organism: Symbiodinium kawagutii; assembly: GCA_009767595.1. Classification (NCBI taxonomy): domain Eukaryota; class Dinophyceae; order Suessiales; family Symbiodiniaceae; genus Symbiodinium; species Symbiodinium kawagutii. Next base: position 180,541 of record VSDK01020574.1, read on the forward strand.
CAACTGACAAAGTGGCCTACGTTGGAGCATTTAGTCCTGGTGACTTCGAGGACGACGAGTTGGAAATGGACGATGGACAGATGCAAGTTCATGACCCTCATGCAATGGCAAGGATGATCGAAGAAGCAGTCCCAGATGCCAAGACAAAATTCACATCTGGGCAGCACAAGGGATCAACGTACGCTGATGTGATCATGAACAATCCTGGATACCTCGACTGGGGATTCACTCAAGAGATCCCGAGTCAGCCACTCAAGAATTTCATGCACTGGGGCATGAAGTACTTCGAGAACACTGACGGTGTCTGGGAGATGAGAGATCAGCCAATCAGAGATGACCAGGTTGAGTCGATGATCCAAACCCGTCAAGCTAAAGAGGCAGGACCGGTTGGACGAACAAGAGTTTCAAAGCTCTCCTTCCTGCAGAAGAAGAGCAGTCCATGTTCCGGTGGCTGCCCAAAGAATGCCATCAACAAGGCGGGATCGAACTCTCACCAAGTCAAGGAGACATGCATGATCTGCGGACACCAGAAAGTGTATCCACGACCTCAAATTGCGGCCAAGTTTGAGCCCCCAAGTTGCAGCCAAGTTTGATCCATCAAATTGTCCTCATGCAAACACTGACCACCGAGGCAGCAACCAAAGAGTTCACAAGACGTGGTGTAAGGATTGTCAATCCTACATCAATGAAGTGCCACAGCACGAGTGGAAGAACGCAAAGGGAGTGACCCAAGCTCTTGCCGAATCGAGCAGTCGAGTTGTTGATGTCGCTTCACGTGCTGTTGAAGAGGTCATGTTATCACAAGACGAGGCAAAGGAAGTGATCAAGCAATTTGTGAAGATTCAGAACAAGTCACTGGTGAACAGAAGAGAGATCTGCAGCACTGAGCTCATCTCATGCTTGCAAGATTGCATCGATGCTCATGCAGATCGAGAGTTTGCTATGTTGACACCTCCGGTTGGATCACCTGAACGAATGCCAACTCGATCAAGCCCTTCGAGACCCTCTGGATATGTTGCCATCTCTGAAATGATGAATGAAGTGCCAGAGGCAAGCCTACCACTCATTGATCCTTCCAAGGACGATGACAAGGTATGGGTGTTGAT
>VSDK01020574.1:187429-197996 GCA_009767595.1 Symbiodinium kawagutii
ACGATGCAGGCCGAAGCGTACTCGCTTCAAGCTGGCGTCGAGGAAGGTGATCGCGTACGGGCAGCAATCTGCGACATCTTCAGAGGACTAGACAAAAGACATTGGGAGCGTTCCGCTGCAATGTTTATGAAACAAGTTTGGTTCTCGGACTGCAGGTCCGTTGTCGACTCGTTGTTGAATCCCTGCGCAACCAAGGCCGCAGACAAACGACTCTCAATTGAGCTAGCATCAATGAGACAAAGCTTATGGCGTGTACCAGGCGAAGTTGAAGGAGATCCATTCTTACAAGACGAACGACCAAAGAACACCACAGACATCATAAGATGGATCGATACTCAGGTGATGATCACGGACCCACTTACGAAGGTGATGGATCCAGCAAAGTTAATTGAAGCATTGGAAACGAATCGATGGAACGTAGAACAACCAATCAATGCAGTCATCGTCAAGAAAGCAAAACAACTTCAGAGGAGGAAGTTGACACAAGAAACCATTCCAGACATCTACAAAAGGATATGTCACCAACCGGGTGAATATCACATGGACCAAGACACTGTGATCGTCGACCACGACACAGGAAGGATGAAGTCAATTGACCCACCTTACCGATTCAGAACTACCTGGATTTGCAAATCAGGTAGATGGCAAAAGACCGAGGACGCAGTATCCTACGAGAACCTAAAGGACCCCGGAGAAGAGATCAACATCGTCGAGAAGATGGTGACGATCTTCCATGATGAGCTGAAGACATGAGGGGCGATTTTTGTACAGATTTCCAGAGCACCACACCTACAGAATCACGGGTGTGAAACAGTGCTGTTTTGTAGCATGTAGTTAGCGTGTGGTGACTCTTACCAGGGCATCACTTGTAGTTCTTGTACAGTCATGCTAACTTGCTTGCTTACCGCAGAGTGCACTTTTGAGTCAAGCTGCGAAAAGAAACTGTTGCCAGTTTTCACAGGTATTTTTCATCCCCTCCAGCCCTCTCAGGATGGTCATGGTGAAATCATTGGATGGTAAGTGGGGCATTAAACATGCCAGCGTCTCAGATTCAAGTTGTGTCAGAAGTATTTTTGAACGAGTTTGAAAACAATTAGCATTTTTAAGGGAAGGTATGTTTTCGAAGAGCAATTCAAAGAAGTTTCAAAAATTTGAATTCCAAAATTGTGTCACCTCAGGTGGTTCGTGGCGACGCCCATGCTCAACCTGTGTCTTCCTCCTAACCGCAGCTATAACTGTTGCAACCAACATGTGACACAGCGCCATGTCTTGCTTTCTGAGGTTGCCCGCGCAGCAGCCCAAGACAGCAGACGACGTTGTCATCCCTTGCGCTCATTTTCCATGACGCCGATTTTCTTCTGAACTTAGACGTGTGAACTTTTTTGTTCGAAAAAGTCACGGTACTTGTAGCTCCTAGAGCCATGCAGTTCCACGTGAATTCGGCATGAGACCATTTCCCTCAAAGTATTCGCATGGCAGGCCAAAGACCTCAGTCAGCCATATGCCTCTCGGTTGCACTCAAGCTTGTGGCCAGGTAGATCCAGGTAGGATGACCCTGGCTATCTCTGGCTAACGTTAAAAGGCATGGCCAGATGTGGCTGTGCAGCTTTGCCCTCAGGTTTGCAACGTAGATCTGCGGACGACTAAAGGCACGATCACTCTCAGGCTGGAAGCAGCTAGTCTGTTGTTGTGCAAAACTAGACTTGCAGCATTCATGTTTTTATTCATGGAATTATTTTAAATTCTCAATTTTATGTTTGTGACATCATAGGGGGGCCCAGAACACCAAAAAAAGAGCAAAAAACTTTCATTCTGGATGGTAGATCGCCACCTACTGACCTACTGTATCAAAAATTGGGTGTGGCTTGTATGGCTCCGCCCTCAACATCCTTAACAGATTGATAGTATTTTATAGTCAGCACGTGTCCTCCCCTTCACAGGTTTGTAATCACTAGCCCACCGCAGCAGTCACACTTGCACTCCAGGGTGGTGCCGAGCTGGGCACCGAAAGGTGCACAACGCTTCTTGCAGTTGGTGACTGACAAGTGACCACAGGGCAGCAGCTTTCTGTAGCGCATTCCTTGCGAAGGGAAACAAGACCCCAAAATAGCAGGCACTTCATCCAATGATTTGGATTCATTCATTTCGTTGACATGTTCGGACGTTTTTGATCATTGGAATTAAAGAATCAGCCTGCAATGGTATGCACGTGGTTTTCATAATGTTTGTCTAGAAAACTCCTTACACATTATTGTGCACTTGCATCAGTGCCCAGCTGACACGAATCATGCAAGTACCCACACATGCCTACAGATGCAATCAGATGCAGATGAATGTGCACTTGCATGGAAGTAAAGGCGAAGTATATATTGCCTTTAAATCGAGATCGAAGTGCCTTCACAAGGGCTTATTCTGAGTTGGTCTTCAGGTACTACACTGACCTTCCTGTTTATCGAGCGGTACGGTCCTCTGCGACACTTTGCGAGTTTCATGCTGCTAGCCTTGCAGCGATGTGAGGTGCCCGACTTCTTGGTGCAGTTTGGTGTAGCTGGCGACGATCGAAATTGGAAGTATGAGGCATGGACAGTTTTTGGAAAAGTGGAGAAAATGTGGATGATTGAATGATGATTGTGGATGCTGCGCGTAAACTCAGGCCATTGACGATGACGAGTCAAAGGGAATTCCATTTTTAGTCCTCTTGGCGGCATAGCAGGGCAGCTTTTGAGGAACGGAGCCAGGTGGCACTGGTAACTGATGATTTTGCTTCCTTGCCCAGGAGGGCATGGTGTGCCTTGCCGCCAGCAGTCAGTTCAGCTGTCCTGTTTTTCCACTTTTTTTCCTTAGATATGTCATGCACACTGTTTAGTTTGTGGTGAGATGAACTGTAACTGGTGCTGCCAGGAACAGCCGGATGGCTACGCTCTGCATTTTCCTGACTGATTTCCCTCAGCTGGGGAAGTGAAGCTGGCCATGATTCTCACGGCCTTCCTTTTTCAATTGATTCATTATGATTCAGTCTTGTTTTGCAAGTGACTGGATCAGCATCAAATGATTATCTCAGCCATCTTACTGTGCCATCTGTGCTTATTAAGTTGATCTTCGGCAAAACATCTGATGGAAACAGATCAAGACATGCCTGGGATATCCTCGGATGCCAGGAGGAGCTGGGAGACACCTTTTGCCCGAGTTTCGGACGAGTCTTTACCCGTGTGCTCAGCTGAGATCAATGTGAGGAGAGAGAGGAATAGTGGCAGTGGATGGCAGTGGTACTGTTTGCCGTTTGCGATCGTTTATGTTTACCTTTGGCTATGGTTCATAACAAATGGTTAATGACTAATGGCGAGTAAGGGTACATGGTTGGTGATTCTATCGGGTGCTGCAATAACACAGTGTGGATAGCTTCCTCGGAGGCCGCTGTGACTGCCGCTGTGGTAATGTTGTCTCGCAAGGCTTCGGAGCATGTACACTGGCTATGGGGATATGCCTCAGTGTGGTGGGAGTGGTCCTGACCCAATTCAATTGCAGGACAGAGGTGCACAGTGGTCATATGTCCTGACATGTCCTGACATGTCAACGGAGAGCCCAGTCGATGAGCCTTGCAGGATAGAGGGAACAGCTACATCAAAGAGAGCTTCCCCAAGTGCGATTTTGCTCCCTGGCGGCCTTAGTAGTACTGCCAACCTTTACGAACTTCATACGAAGTTCATTTGATTCATCCCAGGCATAGGGTGCAATTCCAAGGTGGAGTCGGCTGAATGGGTGTCGTGAGAAATCGTGAGCACCTGAATAGCTTCGGCAGTGCGGGGAAAGTATCCGCACTGCCACAACTCACTGCCTTGAGCGCTCCCTGAAGTGGAGAACTCGGTGGTGACAATCTTAGAAGGCTCTCATTGGTCTCACGGAGAAGCCGCATGCGATGCAAAATGAAGTCGCAACGATGTTTGATGATGTTTGATGCCTCTTTGCGGATGGGATCCGGGAGGAGATGTGCAGCTCGGGCTTCAGCGTGCTTCACAGCTCATTGCCATGTGAATTGCCAAGCGCCGTTGGCATCCGCAGCTTGAAGGGCTCAAAGCTTCAGAGCCGTTGATGTGTTCAGATCCGTTGGAACAAAGCCACTTCCATCATCTTCCATAGTAATGCAACCTGATGGGGCCTCGAGTTAACGTTTCATCAGAGCACGAAGTCTGCCCATTGATGTCAATAGCTGGCAAACTTCAAACATGGAGAGATAGATAGGTGAGTAGAAAGAACAATGGAAATACGTACGGTATATGCATCTATCTGGAGAGAGAGAGACAGAGATACATACATACGCACACACACATGCATATATATATATATATATATATACTGAAGGTCCTCAGCACCAAGTGGCATGCAGCCTTGCTTATTCATATAGAATGCTTCGTGGCGAAATAGTCTGAAGCAGCTGGAAGATGCTCGCAGATGCGCGACGAAGAGGAAGCAGTTGCAAATTGGCATCAAAGCCGTTTTCCAATCAAACTCCAAGTCCTGTCGTTGAATGTGCTTCGCAGGAAAATGGCACGACTGAGCTTGAGCATTGGCAATCCCTCTTGGAACTTTGTGAGGGGTATCGAGCCTTTGCGGCAAAGGTTTTGACGCAGTGCGGGGGCGGAAAGGCAGGCAGATCATGGCAAATCTTTGTTGCACTCAGGGGAGCTACATGCAGCAGAGCCACCTCTGGAAAAGCGAGCGCTGTCATGGTCCAGATGCATTGCTTTTGCGCAAGTCATTTTGGGAGACTGGGCTATGTCATGCTGTGTCTGTTCGTTTTTTGTTTGTTGGTTTGGGCTGCATGTCTGTTTGAATGTCGCGGTGCAGCACCAGCTTCCAGCTTTGAAGTCTGAAGGCAGCTGCCCCAGGAGCCAAGCCGGGAATCTCTATTCATCGCGGTCAACCAGGGAAGCCTCTGGTGATTTGGGTGCTTGCTGCCACAGAGGAGGCACGTCACATGGTAGGGAGTCGTGCATCATCTATATTATCTCGGAATCTTGCCAGGCAGAGGGGGCGTTGGCAGCGAATGGTTACTTCCAGGATGTGCCTTGGCAGAATAAATTGCATGGGGCCTGGTGCGTTTGGGGTTTGAGATTTTTGATGGAGTTTGTTTCAGATCCAATGGGAGGCCTCTTGGCTCAACCGGGCTCCCACCGAAGTCGTGCTGCTTGGATCTTCGTTGCGACGTTTTCCGCCGCAGCGGGATGCGCGGGCGTGCTCCGTGAGAGCTGCAAACTACGATGAACTTCAGGCCTGCAGCAAGAAAGGTATAGAAAGGTGCCATCAGAAACCAAGAAGAAAGATATAGAAAGACTGATGCTGAGATGCAACCTGCAAATCATGAAGCAAGAAAGGTGCCATTCGGAAAATTTAAAAGCTGCGGAACTCAGCAGGATCTGGTAGTGTTGAAACAGGTTTGTTGGCAGCAGCTCTTTGCAGATTTCTTGGCAGGAACTGCCTGCACCGCACCTGGCCATCATTTTCATGCCCGAGCGGCATGATGTCGCTTTTGAGCACGGCATGGTGCTTAGCCAGCCCACATGACCTTGAAGGAGGGAAGGAAAATGGGAAAAAGACATGTACTTCTATCCATATGTACTTGGTGAAAAGTTATGAATCCTTTTGCCTAGTGCAAGATGACTGGTGGCCTTCAACTCATTCTACCCAAGATGAGAAGATGATATACTTCGGCCACCCGGTCCTTATCATGGCTGGTTGTTTGTGACATCAGCTTTTGGGTGCACAGCCGAGGGTACAGATGTCCAGAGGTGTGTGCCTTGTGGAGCCAAGGTGATGCTCAGAGCATTGAGAGCCGAAGGGTTCCGCCAGAAGCTTTGGCACTTTTGGTCGACTTGCCGATCGTGGTATCCACGTGTTTCCGGATGCCAGCACGACGGGGCCTTAGGAAATATGTCTTGCAAAACCTTAACAAGTCTCACCGTGCAGGATCTTGCGACACGCTCGGGGGCTGGTGCCAGTAAGCTGAATGAAAAACATATTGAAGTAAACTATATTTTAACTGGAATGAGTAACTTAAGCAAACTTTAGTAAACTTCAACCGGATAGAAGTGTCGAATGCCGGGGGCGAGTGTGAGGAACTGCCAATTCCTTGGAGAGCTTGGGGAATTTGCTGCTACTGCGGGAGACGCGCTGTCCATTTTCCTCGTCTGCTGGGGACCACCATAGCCAGTTCTCCGACAACTGCTGGATCTTTGCTGTCCGTGGACCTGATGCTCTGGGGTTTGTTCTCCAACACGATGCTGGGATGGCAGCTCTTTACATCAGAGAGGCATCAAAACAGAATCGGATGCATTAGGATGCATCAAGAAAAAATGTAAAGATCTAGGCAAAAGAAAAGCAAACAAGCAAAGAAGCAAGCAAGCAAGCAAGGCCGCAAAGGAGTAAGGAAGCAAGGAAGCAAGGAAGGAAGGAAGCTAGCCAGCAGGCAAGCACGGAAGCAAGGAAGCAGGCAAGCTAGGAAGCCAAGAAGCAAGGAAGCAAGGAAGCAAAGAAGCTAGGAAGCAAAGAAGCAAGGAAGCAAAGAAGGAGGCAAGGAAGCAAGCAAGCAGGCAAGCAGGCAAGCAAGGAAGCAAAGAAGCAAGCAAGCAGGCAAGCAAGGGCAACTCATGGAAACTCAATTTTTTTGATCCCTGGCATTTTTTTCTCGAGACCCTTTGTCTTCATAAATGCTACTTTTTCCTTCAGTTTTGGAACTCAATTTTTTCTTCATGCATCCCAATTTTTTGGATCCTCCGTCCTCAATTTGTTTCTTGATGCATCCAATTTTTTTTGTTGATCCCTCGCTCTTGCATCGAGGGGAAGCACTTGGTTCATCACGTTTCATCTTGGTTCATCTTGGCTCTTGTTCGGTCCCTGCATTTCTTTGCTCAGGACTTTGAGATAGATTGCCCTTCACCCTTGCCTGAAGATCAACGCTTGCCTGCAGTCTTTTGGGGCATATTGGACTTGAAATACGACAGTGGCTTGCTCATGAATTAGCTTAGACAAATCAACTGCATGAGCATGTCTGCATGCCAGTGTTCTCAATGTGCAGTGCAATTTAGGGCCCACCCAGTTGGTCCTGTCTAGAGATCATCCTGTTTGGCGCAAATGGGAGACAAGCATAATATACCACACGCAATGATGAATGAAGACAACTTATATCTATATATATATATATATTCAATGGATTTCAATGGCCTTCTGTAGCCTGTTCATTTGGCCTGTCTGGAACCATGCCTCTTTCCGTTGAGGTTCAAAGCCCATCTTGGAGCGTGTGCGCGTGCTTGAAACGGGTGACGGTCGCATTTCCAAATTCTCTGGGGAGGGTGCAGCCATACAAGACCTGATGAGGGCGAGGTATGTCTCCAAGGACCAACTGCAACATACTGCAACACATTGCCAGAGGATTGCCTAGGAAATAAAGTAAACACAGTAGGTGCATTCGTTTGAAAGCCCACGAATACAAAGACAGATTGGGTTAGAGGAGGCCTCTCAGGAGTCCAATTGGGAACTTGTGACCACTCTGCGGAGGAAGGATCTTTGCTGCGCAAGTTTCACTTGATTTCTGCTGACAAGAAGCTGACCCATGACCTCATTGAGCTGGCTGGCAGCTCGGCTCTATTTGGGCAACACCAGACTGCGGGTGATCCAGCCATTTCTGCAGAAGGGTGAGGCCAGACCTCTCGAACATACCCAAATGAGTTTGGGAAATACTTATTGCATACTTGCCGATACACTTATCACTGTCAGTCCCCCTCCCAGTCACCTTTTTTTTTTTTTTTTTTGGCATAATTCCATATAATTCCCAAAAAGTTGCTACTAGTTGGCCATCGAAATCCCTGTGCATAACCTGCCTGCCAGCGTCCAGCAGCCAAAAGGCTACAACCACATCGTTCCGGGCCAAGCGTGTTATCCACGACGATACGATTCCCACTTAGCCGAGAGAATCGCTACAGACCTGGAGCTGGAGGAAAGTGACAAGGCACCAGCTGGGCAGAGCCCACAGCTTGCCATGTTGGCGATTTGCTCAAGCTATGCCGGACCATATTTAGTGCTTAGAATGCTTTTAATTGCCAACCTTCTTCTTATATACATTGTTCAAATAGATACACATTGTATGTGAAAATATGTACATATATAGAGCGTCAATTTGCTAAGCTTGGTATGTTTACTGTTTGTGGTCCTATCTTCTGCTTTTTCCAGAACCTTCACAGTTGAATTTGCTGAATTTGCCAGTGTCGACAAGAATGATGTTGCATATGTTGCATGTTCCCAGGTTGTTTTGAAGCTGTGCAACCGATCCCGTGCTGCTGGCGTGATTGTTGCACCACTCGATGAACTCGATGAAGTACTGGAGGAGATTCTAGTGCAGCCGTTGCCTGGCAAAGGGATTTGCTTGAAGGATCGCTTGACTTAGCTTGGCTTAGCTTGGCTTTGTTGCTGCTTATGCTTGGATCTTAGCTTCTGCTTAGCTTGCCTCGTCTTCTGAGGAAAATGGATGCGTGGTTGGAGGACCGGCTGAAGCAGTCGCAGCAGGTGCGGCCGGGAGACTTCGGTCTCACCTGGGGATCCTTCGAGGAGCAGAAACGACACTGGTGGGCCAATGCTCCTTGAAGCAGTGGAGGGATGTGGTCTTCCACGTGTTTTCCACATGTTTTCGTCGTGTTTCTATATGTGTAAACAATTTTGCATTCAACAAAAAAAATATATACATATATATATATATAATATATACATATACATATATATACACACATATATACACACATATATACATATGAGTTATACACTTCAGCCGTGGTATTTGGTGGTTTTACCACGGCTCTCTCTATTTAGGGCAGCGTTTTGTGCTACGCAGATGCCCATTGTCCATGATTGCCTCCTTCATGCTGAGGAGAGTCCATGTTTTGTAGCCGAACGGTGGTGCATTTCAACACCGCTCCTCAAAGCAGGCCACAGCTGTTGGGGGGTCTTGCTTTCGAACTCTGATGACTGTTTCTTGTTGGCTCCTGAACATTCCTGAACTAGCATCTGCAGCATGTAGCGCACTTCACTTTTCTGACAACGACTTTTCAATTTGGGCAACGAAGAAGGGTTCTGGGTGCTGCGATCAGCTGATGCTTTCCAGGGAAGCTGTATGATGGGACGATGCGTGTTGGCTTTGTCATCCTGCACAAGCGAGATTTGCAGCTTGCCAGCGCTGTGCATTTTCCAAGTGCTTTTGTTGCTTGAAGTTCACTTTTTGGCATGGGCAGGATTCAAGCTACTTGTATCATCTTAGACCAAAGAATGAACACAGAGAACTCGCTCTATGATTCAGTGCTCGGAACATCTTTCGATGTTCTTTCTTGACTTAACTTGGAGGTACAAAGGCTTTCGCGTTTTGCATAGGACGTGACGCTTGTTGACAGACCTACTGTGACTCAAGTGCTGCGCTGGCAGAGCCTATGCCTGCTCCTTCTGCACTTCTGAGGCGCGAAACCCCAGATGGCTTTTGCAAGGTCACGGATGCAGGCGGGTTGTGATTCTTATCTTCTCGGCATTTCCACACTGCTGTGCCACCTTCATGTGCTTCAGGCCTACAGGCTGATGCACAAAATGCCCCTGCTCCATCACCAGATGACTTGGCTGTTCACTGGCTGGGTGGATACTGGAAGTTGCCAAAGCAGGACATGGCTTCAACAGACCTGCGAGAGCGGGTTGTGAGTGACTCGGCAGTTGGGATTTCATAGGAGGGCAGTCGCTGCTCTACACCTTGCAAGTTGCTGCAGGGTTTTTCGAAACGCTTCTGCCTCTTCCGGTGACAGGTCAGACATGACGACCAAGTTGGTATAGTCATTTGCGATTCTTGCGAAGCATCCTTGTTGGCAGCCAGGTGCTGCAAGAACTTCTGGGACCGCCTTAGTTCGGTCATCTGTTCTGGCAGAAGTCTACTCCGCGTTGGGTTGCTTGGCTCTGCTTGCCCCAATGTGGCCAGGACTCACAGCATGGGCCCAGTATTGTGATACAAGAAGGCCACCAAAACAAGCTGACTGGAACTGCAACTTTACAGTCTGATGTGAAGCATCGCCCTTGAAGATGAGCTGTTGGTAGTTCATGTGTGGATGCTAGACTGTCCCAACAATAAACACCCTCCAAGTACCCATCCCAAACCTAGGCTTCGTTGTCGAGTTCCGCTGATTGTTCTGATTCCCAAGGTGACTCTGTGCAACAACTTTTTGGTGGGGTAGATCCATCATCGAAGATGCTGGCAGATCGTTACAAGGAACAGCCTGAGTTGGCGGCATATCTGACAGCACGTGCCTTGGATGCAAAGCTCTGCAGATTGAGATGCCCCATCGCTGAGAGCTTCGACTACAGCTGCCCTCGAAAAGTTGGATGGTCTTTGTTCGTGTTGGATAGTCTTGGTGTATCTTAATGTATCTTGATTCAACTTCACATGTTATTCTTGGGCTCTGAGGTTTGGCTCTAAGCAACCGGGAGCAAGCGAAGATCAAGAAGATGCTCTACGATGCCCAGGTCCTTGCCAACAAAGTGCCGGAAGAGC
>VSDK01020574.1:206421-242998 GCA_009767595.1 Symbiodinium kawagutii
CTGAACCGGAAGCGGCCTGCTCCAGCACCCCGTCGACGTCCTGCTTCCGTGCTGAAGCGCCCATCTGGTAAGATCCCGGAGCTTGTGATCGATGACTCTGATGATGGCTCTGGATTAGAAGATCTGTTGGACCGGGAAGTTGGTGCCCACTCAACTTCTTTGCACCTTGGTTGAAGATTATGGTTTGAAAGCACTGGTAACAATTGGATGGTTCCTCTTGACTGATTTGGCATACCTTCACGTTGTCAACCACATGATTGGGAGGCCACCCTATCCTGATCCGCAGACCTTCGAGGATCTTGGGTCAGATCCTCATCCTCATCTCATGATGAGCACACCCTTGTGACAAGTACAGCCCAATGCTGCTCACTGTCTTAGTAAGGCGCTGGCCTACCATTCTGCTAGATCGCTTCTGTCGCATCTTCGGAGAGGAGCATGTGAAGCGAAAGTTCCGCCCATTGTCCGCATAAAAAACAATTTGATGTTACACAGGAATGTTTATGTATGTGAAATCCTTTGGTTCAGTAACCCTCTTCCGAAAATCCCAGGCTCCTGCAAATGGAACTTGTGTGACTTCTTCGGTGGAGCACTCTGCCTTCGACAGGCTTGGAAGATGATTTGCTCTGCAGCGCATCTCCGCTGGGGAATCAAACCAAAAGTTACCTATGGTTTCAACGCCCCTTATCTTAAAGATGGGGAAAGTGTTGTTTTAATCATTCATTTTGATCTTAGAATTGGATGAATGCAGTGGTTATCTAAGGTCGAGATCAACAGGGCTTGCACCAAGCTCCACAACTCTGAGTATGAGGGCTGCTCCTTTACGGACGTGTTGAACATGGTGACCCATGTGAACCAATCTGCCAAAGATATGTGGGTGCCTTCCAATCTCAAGATCGCCAAGTCAGCATGGTGCGCAAAGCACAAGCAAGAGTAGCTGGGATTAAAAATCACTTGTCATTATTTACAAAACATGTTCAGAAAAAAACCATTGATGTTTTCCACATCTTTCAAGCCTGCGACTTAGGTGCCCGATTTCCTTCAACAGTGCTGCTGATGTCCCTTTGGTTGGGGCACCATGTATCCTCTTCTCCACGTATCATGCCAGCATTGTAGAAAAACCAATATGAGATATGCTTGAGTGAAAACTCACTAGATTCTTTTCTCCTAGGTACGGAAAGCAGGAGGGATTTGCCAACGAGCTGAAGAGTCGCTGTCAAAAAGCTTCAGTGAAGTATCAGCAGAAGGCCTACCTCTCACTTCACGAGAATGTTCCACAATATGAGCAGGAGCCAAGTTAAGTTGATCCCTTTCTTTGTTTCATAGCATGGTTACCCAGTAGATGGTCAGTCCATCCTGTATTTGTGGATATCACCAGCCAGGAGTTTTTGGATCAGAACCTGAAGCAACATTGCATCCAATCGCTGCAGTCCTGTTCTCAGCTGTGTGCCCCCTGTGCATCGCCACACCTGCCAAGACAAAATGCTCCGAGGCTGGATCCGAAGAATTTCGGTCATCCGAACAATAGGTTGCGATGCTGGCGCATATGTTTTCATCGTCAGCACCGCCGATGGACCAGTCGGTTCAGTTTGGATGAGCTAGCATCCTTGATCTTGCGCAACAAAGAGTTGCCACTGAAGTTGGACTACACAATCTACTTGCAACCGCTACCCCCAATGCTTCGTATCAGGGAATGGGACTTGACAGAGTGCCCTGGTGAAATTCAACATATGATAGCAAATAGGGTTGAGATTTTATGTCATTTCCCAAGCAGAACCAGGTGCCAACAACGGCATTTGCAGAAGTTCCGTGATGCTCTTCCTGGCAAGCGCTTGTATGATCTCTCAGCAAACCCTTCTAAGCGGAGAAGGACTGAAACCACGAATGGGCTTCTCCCATGTCTGACCACTTCGGCTCAGCTGTGGCTACTTGATTTCGATAGTTCACAAATGTTCACAAATATCATAGCCACTCACTAGCTAGTAACGACTGAAACTTGTTATCTTTTTCAAACTAGCGCTGAACCAACAGCCAGCCAACACAGCCCAGGTGTGAGAAAACAAAGCGCCTGATGTCTGGAGAGGAGCAACTGGCGGCGTTGGGCTATCCATGCCTTCCCAAGATAGCAAAGGCAGCAAAAGTGGATTCTTGACATTGCCAACCAATCAGTGGGAAACATCATGTCACTTTCGAACTCTCACTTGACTTGCAACACAAAAGGATACAAAAGGTAAAGGTTCGAGTTTTTCCTTCCACTCATTTATCATCTTGTAAGGAAACAATCGACGTCTCTGACTTCAGTGATGCCAGCTTGCGTAAAATGGCAGGGAACGGTATGAACCTTCCCGAAGGGGGGTTCATGCTTTTGGTAATGCTTCTTTGCATTGACGAAATTTAGGTCTTTCAGCTGGAAATTTCATGAGTTTCCAACATCAATTCGACCGATCAATTCGATGGATTCCCAATCAATTCGGTGGATTCCCAATTAAGCATACTTCTCGGGTCGGAGGGCAGCAAAAAAATGACAAATCATTTCGATTTGCAACAGTGAAGTCAATCCTTGAGAGGAAGTTGAACAGTATGCTGTCACCATGTTTTTGATTTGCTGTAAATTTCACCCTGTCACCACGTGTGTGATTTGCTGTAGATGTGAACTGTCACCATGTTAATGACTTGCTGTAGACATTTCTTTCAAACAGCTGATGCCACCATTTGGCAGGGAACCTAGCGAACCGGACAGAGGCAGCCGACCCATACCATTTCTGAGTCTAAGCCATGCTCCTGCAGCCACATCTCGGAGGAAAGCACGTCCAAAGGCCTTCGGAGCGGAGGGTGCTGAACACAGCGCCGCTGCATCTTCTCAAAGTACTGTGAAGAAGGCTAAGGGGAGTCGAGTCAAAGTACCTTTCCAAGATGAAGATGATGAAGATGATGATGATAGGAAAACAAGGAAGACTCGCAAGGTATCAACAACATCTAAGGCGGTTCCCTTTGGTGAAGAAGCTGGTGAGAGCCAATCTAGTAGTGATGAACAGGAACAGGAGCAGACTGAGAATGATTTCAACATGAAATCTGAAAGCGTGTTTTCCCTTGGGTGGCAATCAATGCTAACCCTGAAACAATCATCGTTCTGGAAAGACAACCAAGATGATAAAACTGGGTCCAAGAAAAAGAGAGCCTATGATAATACGAAACGCGCTGCAAGTGCTACCTACCTCAACAGAGACAATCCTGCATCTTTCAAGAAGAGCGGAGCTGATACCCAGAGACTGCAGTCGTTAATGCAAGAAAGCACATGTAGATGCTTCCTGGTTGCACAAGCATGCCATGTGAAACCATTTTAAGTTTCCTCCCTTATTCCAACTCAACCCCTTGCATGCCTCAGCTTCCAACAGGGGGTGTTTGCGATCCAACTCAACCCCTTGCGTGCCTCAGGTTCCAGAAAGACCTGTTTCGAGAACTTCGCGGGAACCAAAGACCTGGCCAAGTTTGTCTCAGACTTCTGGGGGATTGACAAACAGGATCAAGACACCTTGGTGGCTAGATATGCAAGTTAGTTGGGGAACAGTATGATGCTTGTTGGATTTTTTCTACATGTACAGTTTCGCAATTGCAATCATGTACTGTTTTCAACTAAGTTGTTGCTTTCTTCATCTGGAAGCGATGGATCTACGAGCTGGAATCTACTTGGGAAGCCTGTTGGGCTGAAGTGCTTGGCTATTTTGCTGGGTGTTGGTCCATCCCGTCTTCGCAAGGCTATATCAGGCACCCCAGATCTCAGGTACGGAAAAAAAGAACATAGGTTTCGACCTGGGACATGGACAGCTGATGCTTTCTTCCAAATAGCATATGACTCGATAGCAGAGACTTTGCCGGATCAGCTTCTGGTTTGAGACTTCATTTCTTTACTTTGGATGTAGTACACAAGTCTTTTAATATTCAAAATTGCTATATAGTAGTTGGAGTTATTGACATTGGAATCGATTGGGTATTGTAATTCTGATCTTCAATCATAGCTGTTTTCAAAGCCACCAAGTTCATAACAATCTTTTGCCTAGGTTCGTTCGCAGAGGCAGAGCTAGTAGACCAAAAGGTGATTTGGACAGTGATGGAGACAGTAATTTCGAAGAAGTTGGTTCTGATCTTGAAAACGAAGACGAGCTACGAGAATGGCTTAGCTCTACACAGTTAAAGACCCATGGCTTGATTCCGGGCGAGGTGCTCATCCGAAAATATTTACCACCAGGTACCGTAGCTGACCTGTACAATCATTACAAAGCAACCCAATCGATGCTCGGAGGTGCTGCGGTCTCGTTCTTAGGCCAAATAGATTTGTAATGATTTTGTTTTCACCCCACATCTTTCATGGCAATACACCATTCTTTTTTTCTCTGTTCACATAATGGAGCAATCGATACTTAGGTATGGAACTTTTTTGGATTGCTACAAACGCAATTGGGAGGACGTGTTGCGATTCAGGAGCCGTAGTTTGTTTACTACATGTGAAATATGCTTTGCGCTGAAGCAAGATTTGGGGGACAAAACCAAGTCATTAGAAGCCAGGCTGGTGGCCTTGAAACAGTATCGGTCGCACTTACATAGTCAATATGCCGACCGCACGGTGATTTGGTCTTTGCAAGCCCAATCTGCTGAGCCAGCCAGCCGTGTCCTATTGATAAGTACCGACGGACTGGATCAGTCCAAGTTTTCACTCCCTCGGGAACCAGAACTTCGAAACAATGCTGCGTTGAATTTAGGCATGCAACTAGAAATGCTTTACTATTTCATCTTTGTAGCTGATTCCATATCCCCTATTTCTAGTTTTCCATTCTTATTGTTGGTTTCCTCAACTAAGGGCAAAACATCAGCGTCCAAGAGTCAAAGTACATGGGGCATGGGCTTTCGGATTTACATTGAATGTATTCATCTTAGATGAACCAGCACGTCACGATTCGTCGGCAATCTTGGAAATCCTGACCCAAACAATCGAAGATGTCCCTGGTCAATTCATATGTAATGTGTTATTTTTTTTATCCCAAACTTGGCAATAAGTTTTGGCCTATCTTTTACCTTCCCTACTCATGCTTCGCTCAGGTATTTGCAATCTGTGACACTGATGGCAGGCCGCGGCCGACTTGCCTGCTTCTCAACGTACCTGGTCAGTGAAGAGTGTTGTTTTGATCAATGGTTTAATTGGGATTTGGGAAAACCCTTTTCATCATATGTTTACCGAAGAAAGGTAGGGATTTGATTCTTTCCAGCCCACTCAAGGCGGACAACACAGTTCGCGAATGCAAGAACCAAACGGTTCTTACATTTCTCAACTTGTTGATCACTCAGGGGCGGTTTCAAACCACTGCCTTTTGCACTTTGCGAAAATCACATACACATTGTCGCATCGGTGCCCTGGCCTACTCAAGACTGGGTAAGATATGTTTAGTTTTAACTATTCTTTTGTCAATGTCCCCCAAAAGTGTTTTCTCTTTTTAGGGTTGACATTTCCTGGTTGCTGAGACCAGTGCTGGGGAATCATCAGCCGAAGAGTGGGGTGCGAGCAAAACATTCAAGATGCTGATGATGTTGTTGAACTGGTGAGAGACGAGTTGTGCAAAGAGAATATCAAAAACTGGGTTGGACCTTCAACACGGATACGGGTTGAAAAACTCGATTGCACACGGGATTGGAAGAATCATCTACCTGGACTTGGTGTAAAACTTGAAGGCGGATTATTGAGAGACGACACTGGAAATCACTTCTTCATGACTCTTCAACGAAAAGGCAAGTGTGTAAACAAATTATCAAGCATACCCCCAAACATAAGTTTCCTTTTTGCATGGGTGATTATCCGGGTGGTCTCCCATGGCACCGGCCCTGCCAGATGTTCCGCCTTCGCTTGTCGACTCCATCAACAGTGGTTCCTTCCGTGGGGCAGCTTCACCTCAGGATGCAATCTGCTTCATTAAGAAGTACATCAGTGACACCACTTTGGCCCAAGACCCGCTCTTGGTGATGACTCATGGACGTGCTGCTGGTTTTAGCTTGGTACCTCCCCCCATAAAGAAACTCGTCTTAAGTTATGTTTGGTTCATCATTAATCCATCAGGGGACGGAAATTGGGAAGCCATTGTTCTTCTTTTCATTTTTCAGCCCACCAGGAAAGTGAACAACCATACGCCAGCTTTGGGAACAAGGTGGAAGCAATTGGCGCATGCAGTTGGCTACTCCTATGGTGCTAAGTACCAAAAGAGTGTTGATTATTTGAATCATTTGTCAACGAATTTCTTTTGGCAAAATGCTGAATTGAAAGCATTGCCATGGCATTCAAGCCCGCCTCAACAGGCCAACCTTCAGGCACCACTTGTACTGCATCCTGCAGTGTTGAATTCTTTGGCGCCAGCCATGCCGCTAAAGGCGGTGTTTGGTGGTGACCGCTACCAGTGAAGCAACACGCTTCAAAAGATATAATGGCTTTGCGTTTTGGAGCAACCTTTAATTTCATTGGTGATACAATGTTTGGGGATTCACCAACATTCTTATTTTGGTTGGATAAGGTTAGCCCCCAAAAGAAATTTAGTTGGAGACCAAACCTTTTTAAACTATGACACCATTGACACTAAATCATATCAAACTCTTTCATATCAACTGCAACCCCAATCTGTCGGGACATATGAACTTTTCAATAAATCATCCAATGTTTGGGGGCTGTGGCATTCCAACAAACATATCATCCAGAGCCCTACTGTAGTTTCAAGCAAATACATTTGGCTTTTGAAATCCAATTAGATTGAATTTCAGTATTCTGTATATATATATATATATAATGATTATGATTTCCCTCAGTGGGCATGACGAAGAATTTCGATGCACTTTTGGGATCCCGACCAACATTTTCGATGCACCTGGGAGATCCCAGCACGACATTTCGATGCACTTGGGGGGGCACGACCAGGATTTTCGATGCACTTTGGGATACCCAACACACTTTTTCGATGCATTATGTCTCGGGGAGTGCGTTGACTTTTGATGTCCGGTCCGGTCCATCCATCACCAGTGCGTTGAATCTTGGGGGATCGCAATGAATCTTGGGGAAACTTGTTAACCATGTCATTCCATCCAATGAATCTTGGGGGTCCTTGGTAACCAGGTCATTCCATCCAATGAATCTTGGGGAAATTTGGTGATCAGCTCATTCCACCCAAAGATCTGGGATGAACCACAAAAAGTCGATTGAAAAAAAAAACAAATCTGACATAAAGTTCGATGCACCCTCCAACAACCAGTGCATTGACTCCTTTAAACAAAAAACGTTGCCGTTGAAACACATGTCATCTTCTGACATTGGTATTGAACGTAATGATTTTTGACAAAGAGAGTCGATGCACTCAACGAGAACCAGTGCATTGAAACAAAAACCATATGTGGTTTTTTTTTTCGATGCACTTTACCTTGATCCATCATGAATGTCAGGGAAATTTTCAGCATCAAGCCCACCAGCCCACCATGCATCCTTTTAGGCAGAAGCTTGAGGAACGGGCTGCCATCTCCACTGTGCAGCCATCCGAAGATGCGGCAGATCCACCTGCGAAGCGGCTGTGCACACAATTCGAGAAGAAGTTGGCGAAACTTCCCGATGGGGATCAGACTTTGGTTCGGGACATCAACTGGTAAAACCATTGGGTCGTTGTTCATAGAAGTTAAGTGATGATACATAGAAGAATGATGGTTTAACCAGTTTAACCTATACTTATACCCTTACAAAGCAATAGTGATGAATAATCATAATTTGGGGTATGATTCCAAACAGATTTTCTCATCCAGGACCTCGTGGATTATGTCCTGTCTTTTCGAAAGGAGGATGTGAATGCAACCAGTGCTGCTCATCCCGCCCAACTTGTTGTGGATCAGTTGGGGCAACCCGATGAGACATCCCGTGCGCTGCATTGCCAGCAGCTTGAGTCGTGGTATGAGGAGTATGCACGATCCCGATCTATGATGAGTCTCTTCAAGAAACCTGGGTTTGTATCTAGCCATCTGTTACATCATCCCTCTCATTGTCGTTGAACAGTCAACCATTTTCTACTTCCCCATAATTCTTGATTGGGCTACAAGTATTGAATCTAGAATAGCCCTGCACACTTAGCCTAGGCACTTGATGCAAGCATGGATGATGAAACCATCAAGATTCCTTTGGTGTGTCTGAAGTTCGAGAAACCCGACGACGGCCTGCCGGTTCTAGAGGACTGGTTGGCCACATTCGAATCAATGCTGTTTGGAGGAATAGAGCTTAGCAGAGAACCTTTGGATTGCACCGTCACTTCAGATGCAGGTGGGGTTTTTTTCAAAGTCATCTCAACAACACGTTTGTTTTTTGGGTTTCCTGATCTGTAGGGTTATCATCATAATTTTTGTCAACATCATTTTTCCTGGAGGCCTTTGTGCATACACCAGCGTTGACCAAGTGAAAGGTTGGACGAGATCCAGTGTCATTGCTCTGATCTTGCTTGCAGCGAGTGAGTTGGATCATTGCGACCCTGCCACCGAAGATAAGCTCAGACCACTGTTCAAAATTCTGGACAAGTGCTGGTCCTTGCCATGCCATGTCCTTTGGTGCCAGTTTACTAACGGTTTGCTTTGTTATGCATTCGACTTATTTTGTGAAATTTAGGTTGGCTCCCCTCAGATTCCATCATATTTAATCTTCCTCCCTTGGAACTAAGTTGCAATTTGGCCTCGATGCGACATCACGATCCTTCAGGAACTTGGTTGTCTCCTTTAGAGGCGCCGAACGGCAGCCGCCCAGCTGCTTGCAACTGGGATTGAGGTTTTCCCGGTTGATGGAACTGGCAGCCCAGGAAGGTCGACATCCTGCGTCGATGACGCAAGAGGAACGGCTCCGATCCATTGTGACTTCTTTCCATGAATCGCCTGGACTCAACCAGAAGAATTATCTGGATGAAGAAAAGATTAGAAGCATCAACAATTTGATTGTTGGCTCGTGTGAAGACCCTAAGCTCCAATCAAAGTATTGTGATGAACTATTTTTTTCATACCATTGCTATTTGAACTTTGGTAGTTGCAATTCTTTGAAAACCTTTTTGTTTGATGTTCAATTTTGTGAACTTGATGCCCTTC
Organism: Symbiodinium kawagutii; assembly: GCA_009767595.1. Taxonomy (NCBI): domain Eukaryota; class Dinophyceae; order Suessiales; family Symbiodiniaceae; genus Symbiodinium; species Symbiodinium kawagutii. The sequence continues at coordinate 215,551 of VSDK01020574.1, forward strand.
TGTTACCTTTTCCTACCAACCATTGCTGTAAGGAAAGCAGAGAAGTTTTGCGCAACCACCTTGATCATCACAAGTGGCGCGAAGCTGCTTTCAACACAGAGCAGCTACGATCACAACGTTGGATGGTAGGATCCCAACCTCGTGCTGACAGATGTCCAGATCATCTCAGGTCTATCCTATGTGTCACACCTCTGAGTCAGGTGCTTCATTTGAAATTGATTGTGCACATGTTCGTCGAAGGTGGACGCAGGCTGCGGCCATCAGCCCGTGCACGCCTCCGCCTTTCCAGTGAGGTCTTTGATGCTTGGGTGGATTTCGCGTGTATCTATGCAGCTGTGCTCACTGAGGGCAGGAAACTGGCTGTATGGAATCCGGAGAAGGAAGCCGATGTGATGAAGGCATTCTTCCAGCGGTCCCTGGATACCATTTAACACATGTTGTATGTGGACATTTCTCATGAATACTATTGTTCACCTCAAATTAATATTGAGTATTCAGTTTGGTTGTCGTTCATCATCCATCGGTTGACATTTCTGATCAGTCATCAATCCACATCTAAGGGACTACAAAGATGATGTGGATGCAGTGATTGCCAGCAAACTGCCTAGCTGGCGTTTGCAGCACTTCGGTCTTTGGACTGATGTTGTTGCCCCAGCAGAAGCTCCTGTCCATGCATCATCAGCAGTAGAGCTCTTGGAGCTCGAGGACCAAGCTCAACAGGCTCGTTTTCGAGAGATCAGGGCTAAGCTAGCCCAAGACATGGCATCGATGACGAGCTGGAATGCCAAGACAGCTGAGAACACAAGACGTTCTCATGTTGTGAACGTGATGCATCAACGTGCTCAAGCCGAGATCGGCAAAGAGTTTCTAATCTTCAATTATTAATATGTAGTTCTACAACGGTTCCATTGAATATTGTTTGCATCAGTTTGTCCCAGGAATATTGTTCACAACACTTTTCCCAGGCTTGCGGAGACCCACATGGAGAGGTGCTGCAGGGTGATCCTTGGAGCGGAGAGGAACAGTTTGGAGAATGCTGTGACATCTATGCTGAAAAGTATGGCTATTTCCAAGAAGGTGGGGCAAGGTGAGTTACTTTGGAATTGTTACCACATTGTTGCTACACTACAATAGTTCCTCATCACATTTGCTACCAGGTGACCACCGCTGATTTGCAAGTGGTGCTCTACATTGACTGCACCAAGATGGGAGTGTTGAGCCAATTGGAAATCAATGCTATTGGATTGATGTGTGAAAAGATTCTGGGACCACATCCTGCAAGTTTCTTGGTTAAAATTTTCTTTGTTGATACATTATTCATCCCCATTTCTCTCTCCCAAGGCTCTGTTCTGGTCTTGATTCCGCCTTTGTTGGTGGGCAGCGATTCTGGAGGGGATCTGCGAAAGGAGTTCAGGTGGGCACGATCATCAACAATTTCTTAACATTTCTTAACTGCTATTGTCATCCAGGTTCAACATGCCATATGTTTTTTACTTCCCTTGCTTGCGCAGGAAACTGGAAGACAAGCTTGCAGCAGTGCATGTTGCCCTGCGGATGTTCACCCTGAACGTGAACACAGATGATCTGCACAAAAACCGGGAATCCCCAAGTGGATACGTTTGCTACCTAGGCATCATGGATTCGAGTTTGCCCCTCAAGGGCACGGCCCACCGCAAGGTTCGGGGAACACCAGAGATGGATTCCACGGTGAACTCGTTGCCTGACTTTTTCAATTGAAAGATGTTGAAAGTGCTTTGAGACATATTGTTGTTGTGTTGTGATATTTAATGATCTTGTTTTTTCCATTAATATCTCAGGTTTTGTGCCTCGAGTTTGTGGCTTCGTCAGTCGCTGCCCCCGAATCTTTTTCCGGTGGCATTGAATGAAAAGGACTTCATCATCCCGGGGGTTGGAGCAGAAACCCTTTTGTCGAATGATGCGAGAAGGAACCTCACTGACCAGCAAGAGACATCACAGTGGCTGGGTGGGATCATGGTTCCAAAGCAGATTCTGACGTATCTTTTCAGTTGGGGCCTTATTGGAATTGCAATTCAATATTGATTGGATCAACTCAATTGAGAGTTATTGAACACTTGTTTGTAGTTATCTTGAATGAATTGGATCCAATCAGGTGGAGTGAAGTGTTCTCATGGAGCACTGGTCGTGCATCCCACTGCTTATGATGGATGTGTTGAGCTTGGGGCCATGCAGCTGGGGCATCCGATCGTGGGTGCGTCTCCGGTGGAAACCTACTACAAGTGTGCCAAAGAAATTGTCAAGACACATCTTGTTCAGGCTGGGTTGGAACACCATAACATTGATTTCGTTACAAAACCATTAGTTTTCTAGACCTATCCAATGCTTCACGCTTTCTGCGCTAGGCATGGAAGGAAAGTCTTGCGCCAATGGACAAGGTCACTCCCAGGTACAAACCTCAGGTGCCACCTGAGGATCTCCCCAAACAGCCTGAGAAACCTGAGCTGAAAATTTGTCAGCTGGTGGACAAGAAACTGGTGTTACCGGCCGACATCCGCTCGCAGTTCTTGACATGTCCGATGTTTGGGCCAGAGTGGAGAGAACTTCTGGCCACCTTTGACAAACAGTGGGCGGCGCCTGTGGGGAAAGAGGCTGCCAAACCAAATCCAGTGAAGAAGGAGGTCAAGGCTGAAGGTGGAGGTGAGGTCAAGGCTGAAGTCAAATGTGAAAAGTTTGATTGGAACAGTGTTTTCCAAGGTGATGCGAAAACATATGAAGAGATCAAGAAAAAGCATGGAGAGCAGTCGTTGACCGAACTTCCATCAGCTAAAGCTGGTGTGTTGCTGGTTGTGGCCCCAGGGCCATCTTTGTATGTTGTTGCAAAGCAGGCTGTCAGTTTGGATTCCAGCAATCCATTGATCATGCACGGAGGAGGCACGTGGTTGCTTGGTGAGAAAGCCAGCAAATACCAGACTGCTAACCCGGGGAAAGGCTTTTCATGTCGTTGGACCTCCGATGCGATTCCTGTTGTTGTGGCTGAGGACTGTTGGCTAAAAACTATGTATGTTTTGTTTGACATGATATCCTACCTTTCACTGGTTTGTTTGTCTTTTGGTTGACATTATGTCCTAACTTTTCATTGGATTGTTTACCAGATATGCTAACTTTTCAACTGATATTGCGACATTGCAGGACGAAGGTGGCGCTGACTCAGAGGTGCTCACACTTCGTGAAGCCCTACAGAAAGTCGAGCGCAGTGGTTTCATTGACTACACACTGGGAGGCCACAGTTGTACTAGACCCAGTGATGTGGCTCAAGGTCATGCAGATGATCGGTTCGAAATCGTTCCAGAGGGAGATGCACTTGTTTGGCGGGCATCAGCTGTGGCTCAGAAGCAGCTCAAGGCTAGCAACGTGGCCAGCTTTTTCACTGCGGACACTCTTGAGAAAAGTTCTCTGGTCCTCGTTTTTTGGCCCATCATTTGGAGTTACATTTTGGCTATCCCTGATCCCTCTTTGTTTGAGATTAAATTTGCAACATTATCACTTGAGATTACCAAGGTTTGGAGACTGCGCAAGTACATCACCGAAAAGTGTATAGCCGCTGCCAAGCCACTCTGGTATCTTCCCGGCGAGCTGGCACTGTCTAAGGATGGTGCGCAAAGGGTGATCTAAGGGCTGAGATGCGACATTTTGATCACCAGTTTTGACAATTATATGATGCATTCAAATTTTGATTTTGAAGCAAGAGACCACCCAATATCATCCAAGCTTGCAGAAAGCATACACTATCTTGTAGTGTGACATGCGTTGATGTTCGATGTGTGCGTCTTTCTTGCTTAGATCTGAAAGATCTATTTGGCTGGGAGTGAACCTGGCAGACATCACACGTTGGGGAAAATGATACTAGCAGCTTTGGCTGTTTTGCTTTCTGCTGTGAACGCGGGACAGTTGAAGTCGCATTGGTATTTCAGAAGTGGTTGATCATTCTCACCCTTTTTTCTAGCTGCTATCATTGTTGTTATGATTTATTTTCTTCAGATTCTTTTCAGCTCATATTCACTCTTTCCTACCGAGCTTTTTTCCGACTACCTTTATGGATCAGATCTACGTCTCTTTTCTTTGCACCCCATTCATCCCCAGGGCAGACGCCATGTCGACGTCTTTGTTCACACAAATTGTGAGCAACGATACCTTGCTGGATTATGAACTTCCAAGCACTACACCTTTCAGACGTAGTGATAGCAGTGCTTTTGAGACACCAAGACCCAAGCAACTGTTCACGGTGATTCATGATGCACCCCGTGCATCGCCAAGCTCTCTCATGATTTCATCTGCAGCGAGTTCAATGGCCAGACCCGTGGAAACTACTTTGCATTCGTAACTTGATTACACATTATGTTACCTAAAGTTTGTTGATCAAACAAGTTGTGTGAGTGTTCACATCCTTAACCTTCCCAATGTATTCAAATTCCTTGCTTCCTTGCCCAGGTCGAGTCCTACTTCACATGAAGCCGCTTCACCTACAAATGGTTCCGGTGAGATGGCATCACCTGCTGTGCTCACACCTGCAAGGACTACGGTGGATCACGAATCTCCAGCTCTTGGCATCTCTGACATTGAGATTGTGAACGATGACTTGGACCTGACCGACTCACAGCCCGCCCACCATCAACCTGAAAGTGCAGATGTCTTTGGTGATGGCGAGACTGATGATTATGATCTTGATCGAAAGAATATGCATTTGCTGTGTGAGCCATCGGATGCAGAGGCAGACTTTGATCCTACGTGGACTTCAGCTGATAGCAAGAAGGTCTTGCAGGCTTTGAGTGGGCTTCGTGAGACCCTTCCACCTGACACCTTGGAGCCTGAGGTTGACATGCCCATGGATGATGACCAGCTAGATGAGTTCTCCGTGGATCATGAAGGTGATCAGCCCATCGATGACCACTTTGCTGAAGAGGCCATCATGTCTCCTGAGCAGGAGCAAGTGGATGAAGAGTCGGCAATGCATCCTGCTGATGTGTGCGAAAATGAGCCACTGGAGCCAAAGCCCAAATCTTTTCCCAAGGCAGCTGCAAAGCCAACGGCCAAGAGTGCTGCCAAGGCAAAGGCTGTGAAGAAGGTGCTCACTGAGAAGGAGAAGGAGCAGAAGCGCATCAACAGCAGGGCTTGGCATGCCAAGTGGGAAAGGAAAGGGGTGCCAAAGGTTGGCAAAGAGATGAAAGATGCGCCAATCGAGGCAGCATCTCGTGCAGCGCCGTTGGAGCCCGCCGCTGCCCAGCCACCAGCTTCGTCTTTCAAGAATCTTTCAGCAGCCAGAGATTATTTTGTGAGAGAATGGATCAACAAATCCGACATGCCCAAGTGCAACGAGCGCCGTGACGCAGCTCTGAAGGCGTGGAAGCTGAGTGATCTTAGAGCTACTATTTTGGCCACGCGTGACGGAACTCAGAAATGATTTTGGAAGGAAGTCACAAATTATGTTTGTTCTATTTGTTTTGTTTGGAAATTGTTTCATCATAGATATTGGTTATATGATGCTTTTGGTTGGCTGATGACAATGGGTTCCCAAGTTCATCTTGCACAGTGGGTGCATGTCAGGGGCACATGCGTGGATTCCTACACAGGATGGATTTAGCATCCCATTTTTGCTGGCATGGACCGTTTCCAAACTTCTCACTAAATCTGATCTGGCGTGACATCGCTGCTGGGTGTGCAAAAATTTGATGGCTTGCCAATTTGGAAACATAGTTTTCGAGGAGTCAAACTACTTTACAGTGCACCTCGGAACTATTCTCGAAGTTCTCAACCAATCTCAGCTTACACACTCACACACACACACTAGTTCTCGAAAGTAAGCCCAGGCTTATCCTATCTCTCCATCCATCGCGAGAATCAGCCAGTTTTGGAAAGAATCAGCCATTGCAATCATTCGGCCCTGTGCTGCTGCCCAGGCCCTGCCTTGCAACCAATGATGTTCCGGAACCCAAGATCGATCGCCCATTCCTCAAGAGCCACACTTTGATGGCTCACCAGCTGAAAGAGCACCAGATCGACGTTAGCTGATGATGGTTGGGGGATACTTGGATGATACCGCTAGCTATTTTCTTTTAGAGGGTGATGGTTGGGGATACCATTATTTTCCTTCAAATGGCTCTTCTATGATTCTATGATCCTTGCTTGGTAGGACATGATATCTATGATGATCGATTTCTTTGTTCAAGTTTGAATCTGACAGCTGCTGAGCACAAGTGGGTCGAAACAAATTCAACTGCTTTCCTTCAGTTTTCGGAGGTTTCTGGCTCTATCGACTGTTGTCATATCATGAGATCATCATCATCATCATCATCATCGTCATCATCATCATCATCATCATCATCATCATCATCATCATCATCATCATCGTTCCATCATCAGTATCATCATCCTCGCGGTCAGCATTCCCCAAAGGTGCCTGGATACCAGGCCTCGATTCCCATTAATGGATTTCTAAAAAAATCGAGAAAAAAAACGTGGAGATCTATCTGACTGAACTTCCTGTTGCCAAGGTCATTCACCGCTGGCCATTGGAAACGCGTGGGGAGCCAGCAGCCCGAAGGCAACAACCCGAAGGAAACATATGTTGTATATATTTAAAAAACAAAGAAATAGATATCTATATATGTATAGATAAACAAGAAAAAACAAATCAACAAATGAATTAGTTTATATATGTATAGTTTCAAGAATCGATATAAATAGACCAACATAATATCTATAACACAAGCTGCCGCAAACAACTGCCAGCCAACCCCCTTCAGAGGCCAAGGATCAAAGTCCAGACATAGAGCTGATTCCTTCATTCCTGCCCTTCCTTGTTAAAGCACGGTTGGGAGGGTCGGTTAGAGGGTTGTTGTAAAACATATGCGTGTACATAGAGTATACATGTATAAATACATAGCAGAACGCAAGCCTGGATTGAGTTGTTGTTTTAATGGCCTTTTTGGCCTCTTGGCTCAATGGTACTAGCTTCCAATGTCAATGTGTTTTTTTGCATTGCAAGAATGCTGGCTTCCAATGTCAATGTGTTTTTTTGCATTGCAAAAATGCTGGTTTCCAATGTCAATGTGTTTTTTTGCATTGCAAGAATGCTGGTTCCCATGCCAATGTGTTTTTGCAAGGATACCAGCTTCCAACACCAACATGTTTTTTGCATTGCAAGGATACCATCTGCCAATGGTAATGTGTTTTTTGTTTTGTGGCGGTGCATGGGGCAGGCGCGCTCTTGCAGCATGATGGCTATTACATTCTGCAAAGAGCCTGTGCAAAGAGTCAGATTTCTGCCTCTATTTTTCTTGCCATTTGAACAGCTGAAAGCTATGCACTTGGATCCAAACACCATTAATTTGGATCCAAATAGCATTAATTTAACTTAGACTCTGATGAGCACCTCGTGGGTACACCTCAAGGTGTGTACCGGTGCCGGACTGTGCGCCGCATGATGCCAGACAAGCAGTGGAGTGCCGAGTTGTTTCTTAGCATGCGAGGATTGCCATGGGACACTGCCAAGGGAGCAGTGCCAAGGGGCCCTGCAAGTTCAGAGGTTCGCGTGAGGTTTACTCTGCCCTTGCCGGAGGTAGTGCAACAGCCTGACCAGAGCCTCCTGACTGTGGGTCCAACCGAAGCTGAAGAACCCTCAGGGCCTTCGGGCCCAAGCAGACCGTCAGCCTCAGGACAGCTGAAAGCAGAACCTCGGTGCCTGCTGCTCCAAGTCGCCCAGCTCCACCAGGAGGTACGAAACGAGGCGGGGAACAAGTAGCAGGACAACGAGGTAAGAAGCCAGCGTTGCCGGCCCCTACGGGAGTCAAAAGAGAAGCAGAAACAACAGTGGACGTGCTGGATCCTCGACTGCCTGGGTACCAAGAGCCAGCAGAAGGACCAGACACGGAAGGCCAGGTCCTGCTCGTGGAAGTAGGAGGCCACGTGGATGAAGATCCCATCGAACTGCCAGAAGACAGCTATGAACACCTTGCCGAGGACGCAGGTGTGGCAGGCGCAGATCACCCTGACTACTGGGATGACGCGCGGTGGGAAGAAGAGTCCCGAAAAGGAAAGCAGAAAGAATTAGATAGGCTGGAGACCTACGGAGTCTACAGGCCCGTGCCAAGGCACGAAGCTGTTGGCAAGTACGTGACGACACGCTGGGAGGAAATTCCGAAGTTCAAGCAAGGACAGTGGATTGTCCGGTCAAGGTTTGTCGCGCACGAGTTCAGGTGGCAGCAGCCGCACCGGGACGACATCTTCGGTGTGACTAGCTCGTCCAACACAGCGCGCATCCTTGACCTACTCCTAGCCAAAAACGAGCACTACAACGCGTACACGGCCGACGTAGAGTGTGCGTTCTTCCACGCACCAGAACCAGACGCGTGTGTTGTTGAGCCACCTCCGGAGTGGTTGGCTGAGCACCCAGGTGTTGACTGGGTTTGGGTCCTCGAGAAGCAGTTGTACGGTCGCCAGAAAGCGCCGCGACTGTTTGGTGACTTTGCAAGTGAAGCACGTAGATGACTTCTACGCGGTAGGCCCTGGAAACGCTGCTGGCAGATTGCTGAAAGAGATTGCAAAGCACATGACCATGATTATCGAGGGTCCCTACAACCTCGAAAATCCGGAGTTTGTGCACCTCAAGCGCAAAAGGACCATCACCAAGGAAGGTGTTTGGATTCAGGGGTCCGGGAACCACCTGAAGAAACTACTGGAGTTGTGCGGGTTGGACGAAACATCCAAACCGCGCGACACACCAATGACCAAAGAAGTCGCTACACTTGAGCCCACGCAGGCCTTTGGAGGGCGACGATATCCGCCGCTACCGTGCGATTGTGGGCGTGCTTATGTACGTCTCTACAGATCGCCCTGACGTGCAATATGCCGTCAATGAGCTGGCAATGTGCATGGCATCACCGACAGCCAGGGCGCTGGAAGGAGCCAAGCACCTGACGCGTTACCTTCTGGGGACCCGTCATATGGCCCTGCTGTTCACGCGCGCATTGGAAAATTGCGACGACGTGGTGGTGATGACCGACAGCGATTGGGCAAAGGATCCTCAGACCAGGAAGTCGAGGAGTGCAGCCCACGTCTATGTGGGTGATTGTTTGCTGTATTCATTCACCCGGAGGCAATCAGTCATTGCCCAAAGCAGTGGCGAGGCAGAACTCTACGCCACGGCTGCTGGAGTCAGTGAAGGGATTTTGCGGCGCAGGGTCCTGGCCTTTACTGGAATGGTGCTTGGACTGCGCACCCTATCCGACTCTGCGGCCAACAACGCCATGACGCACCGCCTTGGAGTGGGGCGAGTGCGACACCTGGAAGTCAAGGTACTATGGCTTCAGCAAATGGTCTACAAAGGCCTCCTGACCATGACATGGCAGGCAGGCAAGGACAACAACAGTGACCTCGGAACAAAGGTCCTGACCAAACAACGCTTCCAAGACTTGGTCCACAGCTGTGGACTACGAGTCAAAGAAGGAGCGGTGAACTTGGTGAAAGCCTGGGAAACGGGCCGAATTTCACCAGCGCAGGCGGGGCAGTTTCTGTCCGTGGTGACGATGCTTACCCAGCTTGCCGGCGTCACTGGCCACGAGACTGGTGACGACGCATCCACTGGCATCAGCCCTCTGTGGTTGATCATGGGGTTGGTATACCTCGTCGGTGTGCTGACCGGATGGGCATTGACAAGGTGCCTGTCAAAGAAATCCAAAGGTGTGAGTCTCGAACACCTGAGACTCTACGAAGCACCGAGCAGCAAGGTGCTACACCTGGATGTCGACTGCCGACATCTGAAGAAGAGTGTTGGACTGAAGTCCAAGGATCTGTGCAAGACATGCGCAGAGAAGTTTCACCTGAAGGAGACTTGAGAGGGGGCTTGAGCGTGGCAACGGTACAGTGGTGATAAGCAGCGTAACTGCATCACCAGGCGGGGTGTTGAGCTTTGATATAAAACTTTTCACCTTGTGCCACTTGTATAGTCATCTAGGCATGCTACCTGCAGCCCCTTTGGACCAAGCAGAAAAAGAAGAGCCCAACACGTGCTGTGCCGCTTGACATACTCCATTGAACGTTGGGAGGGACCAGTGTCAATAGTTATTCCGTTTCAAGCAGTAGACATTTCTGACCTCGAAAACTGTCTATCTTTAAGCTTTCAACTTGAGGCCTCTTGAATGAGCTAAAATCTTCTGCGAGGTTCGCTTGCGAAGCAATCTAAGCACCGGGTGAAGCAAAGTGCAGATCCCAACCGCCGAAGCCCAGGAACCTCCGTGGCTGGAGACAGACCACCTGCTGGTGGAGGCCATGGCCGTGTACGGTTTGGTGCGGCCTCAGCAGGGATACCTTCAGGACAGGCAACCGGAATGTGAAATGCGAGGTACGAGGCGTTAGCATAGACCAGGAGTACTATGGAGTGCCAACCATCCGGAAAAGGAACATCGCCATTGGGATCCATTGGGTGTTTTGTCCGAACTCACGCTGATTAGTAGGTTGTCCGCAGTGTAGGGGAAACTGCCAGCTTGTTTTTGGGGATCTGTAGACACACCGAAGGGGCGTTTGACCGGGAAGCTGCAGGACTCACAATCGACACTTCGCGAAATCCGCTTGTCTCCAACAGCTGGGTGGAAGGTTTTTGGCTGGCGAACCTGACAAAAAGGAGCTGCAGACAAGCACTGGTTGGTGCAAAGGTTGACCAAAGCTTCACTTCAGAAAAGGGAAATGGCATGAAAAGGCCTCAAAGACGATCATCCTTCTGTCATCCTTCCATGGTTTTCGGATGTTTCATGAGGCTGCCGCTCTAAAGGCCCTGGATATTCCTGGATATTTTTGTGTTGTCTCAGGCTTGCTCCACGCTGAAGTACCTGAACCAGATTTGTAAAATCAATGACAGAATTACGGAACTGCCACCTTGTCTATCACATTCTATCACCCATCCTGTCCCGTTCTCTTCCGGTTTGCCTTACCTCTTTGACAGGGAAGGACGCCCCCTTGATCAGCAGGGACTTGAGGTTCTAAAACTGTTGCTCTCTACACTGAGAATTGAAAGATAGGTGGTACCATCAAATATCGATACACCGTTACAGTGATGCACAGAGGGTCAAGAGTCAGCTCTGTCATCAGTCGTTGTGGAAAAGTGCCAACCAGCTGCTCGGGGTGTCATGTTCGCAGATCGAAGCAAGTGTCACAGCTGTTTGAAGCCCCCATCGCAGAGTCCAGAAACTGGCAGAAAGGCTAAGCAGAGCAAACTCGGCGAGTCAGAAATGCAAAGCTCTTGGTCCAAACAGCCGTGGCCTTTAAGACTTGAAGCATTTTAAAACCCATGCGGTAAACAGTCTTTACACTCACGGCACATTACCACGCAGAAACGACTTTGACGATACGAGGTGCGTTGTCTCTTGTAGGAAGGCCTTTTCGGCGTCATGAGCTGCGTGTGCCGTTGCGTGAGGCTGGGTTTCTGACTGTGATCAAATGTGATCAAGCATCAAAATCCATGGGTTGCCCGATTGGTTCGTAGGATTATCCGAATAATGTACGACTCAACATTTAGGACCTAGGACTATCAGAATAATTCTAATGAAATCCGCTAGGGCAAGCAATGACCGGCAATTGCGGCAGGATACTGTAGCATATGCAGCATGCTTTTGTTTGTCCGTCAGGATTCTGGTTGTTTGCTGATTCAACTTGGCAGGAACAGCTGTCACGCTTTGTATGCTACCCTCCGCAATGGCCTTTGGGACGATCCAGCAGAAGCAGTCACAGGTGTTGTATACGAGGACTTTGTGAAAGCTACCAAGGCTCAAGGCTTGCCAGAAGCAGCTGCAATCTACCTGACATGGCGCTACTGCTATCTGAAGTGTTTCGTTCTGATTGGTCTTGTTTGGGCGGGGGCCTCCTGGTCATCGTGGACGCCGAACAGAGCTGTTCTGGATCGCTTGGGACAAGAGCTACCGCAAGAAATTCAGCCAAGTCGATACGAAACATTCATCATAGTCATGTCGTGGTGGGACCCAGTTCTGATGTACATTTGGTTGATCTCCTTTGTGGTGGTGCTGATCGCAATATTTTTGGCCAGTCCACCGAGAGTCTTCAGAGATCGGAACCGACATTTTTCGCGATATTTGGTGTGGATGGCATGGATGTGGAACTTTAAGCTTCCATTCCTTGTGCTTTTGGCTTTTCCCATCCGTCACACCGTTGATACGCCGGGCTTGAAGGAGGACCTGGTGTGCTGTCTCTTGTTTCATTGATTTTCATTGGTTCCATGAAGATGGTTGGCGAGACTTTGCACACAAAAGGATGCAAAAGGGTTGAAATTCTTGACATTCCGTGATTCACAGTCCTTGCTGTACCAGTTGATGCTCGGCTCACTTTAACGGTGTTCAATGGATGTAGGGTTGGGGCACCTCGTGGGCACATCGTGGGCTCGTCTTGAGGACTTGTGCGTTGTGGCAGTCTCACGTAGCCTGAGCTCTCCTGGCGTAGATCTGACCTCGGCGCTGAAGAACTTGGATCAGCAAAAACTCCTCAGCGACATCAGCTCTTTGTTTGGCGAGGGGCGGCGACTGCAGGCGCCTGCTGCGCCTGCTGGGTGCCTGACTTCGGTACCGAAGGATACCGAAGGTCATGCTGGGCCAGCTGAACTGGCCTGGCAACGAGGATCACGCTCATGCTGAGCCAAGATGTTTAAGCAAACCCCAGTGAAAGGAATGTATTTAGGATAGCCAAAAAAAACACACACACACACATACACACAACAAGCGTATACAAGCGTGGCACGAAACTTGCTGATTCCTGCCCCTGCTTCCCTCCCTCCCTGTCCTCCCTCCTCTTTTTGCCTTGGACCCACCTGCCCCACCCAGACAGGCTGTGGGGGTGCATTGTCCTCATTGAAGTTACTACTTGCTACATACCAGTCTATACCTTGAAAACAAAGTGATATCTCAGCAGCGATGTTGCCACATCTTGCCGTACACGCGCACATGATTCACGCCAGCCATCATCCAACCTTAGGGCAATGATAGGTTTGGTTTTGATGTGCCAAAGCAATCAGAAGGAGACCCCATCAATCGTTCCATTTAAAGTTCCCTGTGCTTGAAGTCAGCAGTGGAAACACTACTTCCAAGTCTCGGCAAAATATGAGAAGAACAATTATGACCTTACCATAAGATCCATAAGGATTGGCAAAAGGGGCATGCTAGCCCTGCTGCTGATTACGGTCAAGATCCCTTTAAGCCCAAGGCTTACTCCTAAAGTCAGCGGATCTCGAAACCTGTTTTGAGTTGAACAAAGATCCTGTTAGATCCTCTCAGATCCTCTTGGATCTTCTGCTCATGGTGGTTTTAGGTCACACTGCCGGGCTCACTCCCCTCATCTCCCCTCCATAACATCGACTCAGCCAGGATCTGCAGGTGACAGACAGCTCTGCGCGGCAGTGGTGTCAGGAGCATCCCGATGATTGGCATCAGATTTTCTGTCAAAGAGTTTCGCAGCTGCATGAGACATGACTTCCTATGACTTCCTTATCTTCCTTCAGCTTACACTGACTTAAAAGCTCTGCAAACCTTCACTTGGCTCACCCTGATAGAGGCAGCCTTGCAAGTGCAACCAACTACTTTGATCGTCAACCAACATTTTTTCCCATCTGTCAGGTGAGGGTTGTTAGATTTTATGTTAGCTGACTTCTTCTCCTCTCCTTCTCCTCCTCGCCTCCTCCTGCCGGACCTCAACCACGACCATCCACGCCCAGTGTTGCGTGCCGGACCTCAACCACGACCATCCATGCCCAGTGTTCCCTGCCGGAAAAAGCTATGCCAGATAGAATGCCAAAAGCTATGCCAGATAGAATGCCAAAAGCTATGCCAGATAGAATGCCAAAAGCTATGCCACATAGAATGCCAAAAGCTATACCAGATAGAATGTCAGAAGCTATGCCAGATACAATGCCAAAAGCTATGCCAGATAGAATGCCAAAAGCTATGCCAGATAGAATGCCAAAAGCTATGCCAGATAGAATGCCAAAAGCTATGCCAGATAGAATGCCACGGACCTCAACTCCCTTGCCAAAAGCTATGCCAGATAGAATGTCAGAAGCTATGCCAGATACAATGCCAAAAGCTATGCCAGATAGAATGCCAAAAGCTATGCCAGATAGAATGCCAAAAGCTTTGCCAGATAGAATGTCAAAAGCTATGCCAGATAGATCTGTGTCAGATTTGCATGTGATGGTGGGGATCACATGAAGTAAAGTAATTCTGATGTTGGGTAGCAGTCGTTGATGTTCGCGAAATGCGGCAGCTGATTCTTGTCTACTATTAATTACCAATCTTGCTGCAATGGTTGCCGATGTTGAAGTCTTAACAGCCAGCCTTCCAGGGGCCATCAGGAGCCGTGTCTAAGGTACTAAACTGTGTTTTGACGGTGGATCAGCGCTGCCGCGAAGAAGTTTGTCCTTCAGCATCAGCTGAGGAGATCAGGGTTGCAACATTCTTCTCCTTCAGAGTGGCAGATATCGGCCATGTTTACAGTTTGTAAAACTTTGTGCATGTTTGTAGTTGTGTCATGTTGATGCACCCAGGGTTCGCACGACCAGGACTAGTGCTTGGATCAGAAAGGAAATTGTTTTTGTTGAAATTTGTTTGTTTTGAGATGTTGATTTTGAAATCTCCGCTGCATAAGTTTCAAAGCCTGGCAACATGAATCACCATGCATCACTGACAAGGAACATGTGAAGAGTTGCAAGGACTTGGCAAGTCATCATAGTCATCGTTCACATGGGGACAGTGAAAGGGAAAACCCAACAGCGTATTGATCAAAACAGTTGCCATGGCTCCTGGCGGCCGCATCGTTTTGGCCCCTGGTGCGCCACAGCACATCTTGGAGCTGTGTCGTGCTGCTGCTCCGAAGGATGCGAAGGTCAGAGCTGTGCCTCGCAGCGCGCCTTGTGATGTGCGACCGGTGAAGAGCCCAGGCTCTGCCCGACCTCCTCGGCCTCGACCGACTCGACCGACCCGACAGCTCACACGCAGCAGCAGCAGGGATAGCGTTGGGACGCTCTGCTCGGGTGAACGCACGGGGGGTCGAACTTTCCGACAGCTCACACGCAGCAGCAGCAGGGACAGCGTTGGGACGCTCTTCTCGGGTGAACGCACGGGGGGTCGAACTTTGATGCGGGGCTCTGCGGTGATCTTCCGGAGACCTCAACGCTCCAGAGTTCCACCTCACCAGCGGCCCGTCTTCCTGGTCAGCGACAACGGCACCGACCCCAGAGACAGCCTGGATATCCATGATCCCAAGCGCTTCTCAAGTGTGGAGAGAGCCTTTACATTGAGGGGCATCAGGCACCTGAACCCTTTGCTCCCAACAGGCTCCAATTACTCAAGGCCTTGTTCGGTGGCAAGTGCTAGCAGTTGCTCCAGCCCGATACCAGATGCATATGCGGCCATTCCTTTTCGACCTATGAGCCAAGGCTTTGCCTAGTCTGAAAGTCAGCAATGCTCATAATGCTCACTGTACAGAAAAGTGCAATTCAGGCCTTGGGAACAACGGCAAGGCAGTTTCACCTAGAGTTTCTTTCCCAGATTCGAAATCCGAAAGACCTGGAACACATTGGAACACTCACTTTCTTTGAAGAGAAGCCTTGCTACGCACTGGGAAAGGCTCCAGCAACTCTTTGATCAAGCCTGATGCTCCTAGGTATACAGGCAATACGTGCCTCCAAAGGAGGAAGGGTGACCACAAAGCCCATAACTTGCCAGATGAATTTGTATTCTTTTGAGCGGCAAGTTGGCAAAATACTGCGCGATGGACGTCTCAGCAACTAGGCACATGGCCACATCTTCAAGCTGTAGCATGTCTTGTCTTCTTGTTTTCTTGCCGACGCTTCTGACTCTTGAAGGAATGACGGTGGATGTGAAGTCAACATTTTGAGTGGAGATGGTGGTGGTTTTGCAGGGAGATGCAGGGAGTAGTCATGCGGATGGGTAAGATGATGAATTTACATGAATTTACTCAATAGATGTCGTAACATGGAACAAGGTGGAAACAGTGGAAACATGTGGAACATGTCAATGCTTTGCTGGAGGAGCTCCAGGAGTGCCAGCAAACATGCTTGGACTACGCGCGGCGGAGTGGCAGCAGTGGTCAGCTGTTTCTGGATTCTTTGTCAGAGTGCCACTTGGAACCAGACCTGGCAATGAGGTTTGTGACACAGAGTTGGGGACCTGTCAGCGCAGTTTTGGGTAGTTTCTAAGCATTTGGGTGCCTCGAGATCAGCAGCTATCATGTTGTTGGTCATGTTATTTTTCGTTCGGGGACTGCTGGAGCAGAAATACTCTGTGGTCGGGTGTTTTTTGGCCGCACCTTGACGTTGCAAAGTTTACAAGTGGGGACTCCCACCGGTGGATGTCTGAAACGCCTGGTCACGGGAATGGCAAAGGGCGCTTGGTAGGAGAATTGTCCAGTGAGCGTCGCTTTACTTGCATCAACTTATCTTTGATAATGCACACAAGCCGGAGAGTCATGCAATGCTGCTCGATAGCTTGGGCATTGCATGGCATTGCATGGCATTGCGTAGAAGTTTGACAAGTCCTTTGCTGCCGAGATCATTTGCTGCGCTGTTACAGCTCTGAGGTGAGTTGTCAGGGCCAAACAGCCTGCAGGCACCAACAGTTTCATGCACCAATGCCACGCAGATGGAGGCAGGCAGTGGCTGACGGATTTTTTTTGTTCTCCATTTTGATTCACCTTTTGGATCTCAACATATGGTGAAGATTCTAGCATAGACCTTCTGCACATACACAGCTGATCGCGCTTCTAGGTTGTGTATCTTGTATGATATTGTATGATATTGCATGTTGTGTTTCTGGCGAGCGGCTAATATTCGGACTCTTGCAACATTGTGATGTACCATTTTTTGGCCAGGAAGTCTGTAGCCTTTAGCAACGAGATGAGCCAAGGCTTTTAACATCTTTTAACCATGGATTGCTGGATCCAGCTCGTAACGTCTCATGACTGGTGGCAGGCGACATGCGGGGTCTTTCAGCAGCAGGAGAAAAACGTCAAGGACGACCGAGTCTGACCCAAATAACAAGTGAAAAGTTGACTTTCGGTGTTCAACTTTTCTGGATGCTTGGCTTATCTTGGATGTTGGATGCTTGAAGTTCTTGAAGTGCCAGTCTGCCAGTTGAAAGGGACATGGCTTGTGCTCTGCAGGATCAATGTACTTATGCGTCCATGGCAGTTGACAAGGTGGCCTGGGGATCCTGGGTGGATGTGGGATGCCGCCCTGCCACTCCTTAGTTTGGCCTTTTTGAGCCCTGGGCAGTGGAGGTGAACTACGTGGCGGGCCTTTTTGTGGCCTTGGAAACCGGCAGCCTGCTATTGCCGAGTGCCCTGTCGATTTTCAGCGGGTTGGCTGAGTCCATCTACAACATCAAGGCATGGGTAGTTGTCCGTTCAAAGATCTCATGCTTTCCGGGAAAGGATGTAGATATGTGTGAACGGCAAGCTGCCAGGCCAGGTAAGACGTTTCTTTCCGCGCGTTCCCTTCAATTTATGGAGCCTTGTCAGGCTCTTTTTTCTGGACACCGAGAATTTACATTCGTGCTTCTTCTGGCTTCATTCCAGGCGGTTCCAATTTACACAGCCATGATGGCGGTTTCTTGGCCGGAGACAATTGCCACCCTTCAAAAAATCTTGAACCAACTACTGTATACACACCGATTGAAACAGCTAATTCCCAACAGCTCATTCCCAACATGACTTGGGCCAACTCCCAGCCCACCTGAGGTGACCCAGCAGATCATTGGAGACAGCACCCTATTCGCCACATGGACGCACCGTTCACAGCGAATCACTTCAGGGGACCGCTGGGCCGTCGGTGCATGCGATGTCGATTAGCGCCTGCCCCAAGCAGCGCTCACATATTTCAACGGAGTTGTTCAGGTCCCGAAACATTATCATCTTTGGGCATGCGCATACCGACATTTCTTCTCTTTCGGATTTGTCATCTACTTTTTTGGCCGAGAACCCACGATTTTCCTGTGGACCTGTGGAGGAGGGGCATTGGTTTGGCAAGAAATTTCTTGTTGCAGTTCAAGTTGGATTTTTTGTGGATTCATTTTAGCAATAGTGACATACTATACTTCATGGGACTTTTTTGAGCTTACAGCTTGTAGCTTCGTAGAATATTAAGGGCACCTTTCGACGAAGCATTTTTTAGGTCGCTCTTGCTGAGGTAATTGCCATACTCCACTTCCTTGGCTTGTGGTTGTATCCCCACCGTGGCTGGTTGATTAATTAAATTAAAGTGCAGCTAAGTGATAGAAGTGCACCTGCCACTCACCTGCGGCTCAAGCGGCGCAACTTGTGGCACTGCTGTGCCAACGCTTGTTCTCTCATGGCCACTGCTGGCGGGGGTGGCTATGAATCTGGTGACAGCATGCTGGTTGAGCTTCACGTGGTCTGCCTGAATGGCCAAGAGTGCATTTTGAACATTTCCCGCTCCACGTTGGGAAGCGAAGTGCTTCGGATGGTTTCAAGGCAGCTTTTCCCAAAGAGAGGTGCAAAGCCCACTCTCCAACACAATTTTTTGCAGCTGATATTACACCAAACATTGCAAGAGCAAGGCATAGTGAGTGAAGTTGCGACATTGTCGTGCACCTACATTCCCACGGATCTACGTGCTGCATTGAGATTTGTCGAAGGGTTCTGTGTTTCTGACGGCGAGATCGCAGTGGAAGGGATCACAGAGATAGTAGGTGCAACAGGCAGTGACTGTTTGCATCATCTTCCCCCAACCCTGGCTGCCTTGACTCTTGGCGACAGTTTCAACCACAGCCTTGATCAGGTCGCCTTGCCCGCCACCCTGCAAACTTTGACTTTTGGCTCTGAGTTCAACCGGAGGCTTGATCTGGTCACCTTGCCGAGCAACTTGCAAACTTTGACTTTCGGCCGCGATTGGAACCAGAGCCTTGATCGGGTTGCTTTGCCGAGCAACCTGCAAACTTTGACTTTTGGCAGTAGATTCAAAAGGGGCCTTGATCAGGTCACCTTGCCAAGCAACTTGCAAACTTTGAGTTTTGGCCGTGATTGGAGACAGAGCCTCGATGGGGTCACCTTGCCGAGCAGCCTGCAAACTTTAGATCTTGGCTTTCGGTTTAATCACAGCCTTGAACGGGTCACCCTGCCAAGCAACTTGCAAACTTTGAATCTTGGGTTTGAATTCAACCAGAGCCTTGATCAGGTCACCTTGCCGAGCAACCTGCGAACATTGATTCTTAGCTTCGCATTCAACCAGAGCCTTGATCGGGTCACCTTGCCGAACAACTTAAAAACTTTGATTTTTGGCTCTGAATTCAACCAGAGCCTTGATCGGGTCACCTTGCCGAACAACCTGCAAACTCTGTCTTTTGGCAATAGATTCAATAACAGCCTTTACCGGGTCATCTTGCCAAGCAGCCTGCAAACGTTGACTTTCGGCACGGAATTCAAGAAGAGCCTCCAGCGGGTCATCCTGCCGAGCAACCTGCAAACTCTGACTCTTGGCGATGGATTTAACCACAGCATTGATCAGATCACCTTCCCGGGCAACTTGCAAACCTTGATTTTCGCGGATGGATTCCAACAGAGCCTTGATCAAGTCACCTTGCCAAGAAACTTGCAAACGTTGACTTTTGGCCATAGGTTCAATCAGAGCCTTGATCAAGTCACTTTGCCGACAAACCTCCAAGCTTTGAATCTTGGGTTTGAATTTAACCAGAGCCTTGATCTGGTGACCTTGCCGAGCCACCTGCAAACGTTGAGTTTTGGCGATGGATTCAACCAGAGTCTCGATCGGATCATCTTGCCAAGCAACTTGCAAACTTTGAATCTTGGTTTTGAATTCAACCAGAGCCTTGATCGGGTCACCTTGCCGAACAACTTAAAAACTTTGACTTTTGGCTCTGAATTCAACCAGAGCCTTGATCGGGTCACCTTGCCGAACAACCTGCAAACTTTGTCCTTTGGGAATAGATTCAATCAGAACCTTCATCGCGTCACCTTGCCCAGCAATCTGCAAACTTTGATTCTTGGCAAGGAGTTCAACCAGAGCCTCGATGAAGTCACCTTGCCGAGCAACCTGCAAACTTTGATTCTCGGTCAGGAATTTAACCAGAGCCTTGATCAGGTCGCCTTGCCCGCCAGCCTGCAAGCTTTGATTCTTGGCGAGGAATTCAACCAGAGCCTTGATCAGGTCACGTTGCCGAGCAACCTGCAAACTTTAAGTCTGGGTCGGATGTCTGTGGTCATTTGAGTCAAAGCAGATTTTGTGATCAGCCAAATTTGCAGACACCCCCTTTGATCTTGCAAAGAACCGACATGTTTACCAATCTTGCACCGACAAGCGGGAAAGATGGGAAAGGCGAATGATGTGGACAAAAAATAGGCCATGCAGTGATGTCAAAACAGCTGACTCCAATCCAAACGACTGATGCGGCAGAGGATTACCCATGATTGCAAAGACAATTGCAGAGTCAAACTCACTCTGTGGCCCTGTGCTGGCCGGAATGGCAGCACAAGACTGTGAACACTGCTGGGCAAAACCAACAGCTCCAGGCTCCGACCAAAGGATCCTTAGCAGCCACGGGAATGGGTGGGATGAACCAGTTGTTGATTCGTTCATCATTGCTTGTTTTGGGTGAGTTTCTAATTTTCTTGGGTGTCGTTGGACAGCTTGATTGGCTGTATTCGGTCCACGGGATTTTTGTGAATTAGTCAACATTTAAGAAATGATTAAATTATCAAGAATAATCCCCTAGTTACGGTTGCTTCTTTGACAATTCTAGGAAAGAACCAGAACGCTACAAGAGTACTTATTTGGGACCATGGACTTCTGCCTCGTATTGTTGATCGAGGATGGGGTATATGATAACTCGTCAACAGCACTATATAGTTAGAGAGAACATCCAGAGAGATATGAGTACATTATTCCAAGATTGCGCAATACCCCCCTTCCGGCCAAAAATTATCAAGTTGGCATGACAACCATGAATTTAGGGTTTTTGTTGAAGTGATTTTCTTGTTTGGACAACCCAGCCTCATGCACAATGATAGTTGCCTACGTGCTGTATTGAGTTATTGTTTTTTTTTGTTTGGCTGGTTTCTGGTTCTACTGGAGCTTTTTACCAAAAAAAAAGCGCGATTGGCAACCAGCTAGAAAAGCAGCCTGAATAAACAAGAGATGTTGGGAATTCATGGCAGGACAACCAGCCATTAGGGACTGGTGAGGTTATGTTCAATATCTAATCGTTGACTGGTTGCTGCAACCAACGATCTCAGCAACTCAACTATGGTTGATTGGGAGCTTAACTGACTCATTGGTTGGTTGCCATGGTTACTGCTGAGTACTGCAATTCTTAAGAACGGTTGATCGAGGAAGCGGCGTTGTTTTCACACATTGGTAGCGGAATTCGGAAAGAGTTTCTGCTTTCCACTGGTTGGATTCGGGCCTGCGGTGTGCGCTGCTTTTCTTGCAATTGTAATGTGAAATGAGAAGCGATGGGAAGTGGGCAAGTCCTTGTACAGGAACCATTAGTAACCTATCAGCTGGCACTCAGACAGTGAGAATCTTGCTTTGATCTCCACCTGTATGGTGCCAGAGCCGCGAGGCAAAGAAGGGCTCAGCGAACCCTGAAACATAAAAACCGTCAACATTTGGGGGCAACAATAGAGCAGCTAGTTTCAATTCAATGACAATCAATAGCATAACCTTCGGGATGGCGATGGGAAAAAAACTCCTCCATGACCAGATGCGGCTGTTCTACCATGTTCTAACACTTCACCACTTCCTTTGTTGCTTAGATGCACCGCCGCTTGTAGCTGCGTTCAGGTGACTTGCGCCGCTTTCATTGCTTGGGTTGGCCTCCCGGGCTTGACTGGCTTCTTGACTCGCCATCTGCATGCTGGAACTGAACATCGATGGCAATTCTATCGCAAGGCGTAGCCAAACGTGCAAAGGAAACATGTTTGCAAATGGTTTCAATAATAGGTGCCTTTTGAATCGAAGCTTCGCAAAACCTCTGTCAAAAGAAATCAGAAGCTGGGCAGAATTGGGTCTTAGGAGAAGGGTCTTTGACTTCAGAGGGAACTCTTTGATTTGAAAGTTTGAAGCGGTAGTCTGTTCATGTTCATCGTTCACCGGCCAGCTGTTCACTATTTACTGCACTAGGTCTGGTTGGAGTACGGCATGAGGGTTGTGCTGGGAGCGGCGATGATGGTATCCTTCGGTTCGTACATGAGGAGCTGGGGAAGGGGATCAGCGCCCGAGCAGACATGGATGGTAGATTTGTTGGCAAACGCGTCCAGAATACCGATTGCCTCGCAGTCAGTCACTGCACAGTCCGCAATGCTTGCACCTCTCCATTCAGAATCCAGCCATGAATCGATGAATCATGAATCCATCCATTTGCATCTGCATGTTGGGCATATTGGACCCAAAGTGATCCTGATGCCTTGCCAGGGATATGGTAGATCAGCGGCCCGATGATGCTACCAGATTGATGCCACTTGGTGTCAACAACGAAACTTTTGTTAGTAGCAGTAATGCTTGGGGGGGAGCGTTCTGAAGTGCTGGTCACGCAAGAGGGAGTTCCAACCTGGAAGAGTTGAAGATGCTGAGATGGCAGCATGGTCAGCTGGAGGCTAGGTTTCAACTTAGTTTCAACATTTTTCAGGTGCTGAGAGAAGCAACAGCCAAGGATTCTGATGTTGTTGAACTACTACACGCGCAAGACTCTCACGGCAGTGGCTGGCACAGATGCTGCCTTGAGCGCATTCCTTCAATGTGAGTTGTGGCGAGCATCCTTTGCAGAGACGGATCGTGCATCAAATGAGGAGGGATTAATGATTTATGCTTTTGACCTAGGCAATTCGGCTTGGTGATGAGTTAAGGGAGCAATTGGCAATATCTTAATATGTCCAAACACACCATTATACCATTATATATACATTTCATTTTTTGCCTTTCTTTGCGAATATTCAAGCTGATTGGGCCATTTGAGCACTGGAGGACCTTGATTCCCTGTGAGGAGAGAGTCTCGTCGCTTGCACCCATTTTGTTGAGGGCTGCACATGACAAGCCAAAGAACTCCACGTCTCAGACTGTGCCTCCTGAAGGAGGCACCAGTGCTGAGACAGTGGAGAAGTCGCTGCCCAACGTGGACGTGGAAGAGAAGACGGCGAAGCTGGAGCACTCTGCGGACGTTGATGGTGATGCCACTCTCGGGGAGAGAAGGGAGACAGATGAGGTTGTGGTGCCAGTAATCCACCCACATCATGTCTCCGAAAAGGTGCAGGGGAAGTGACGACAACCAAGCTGTTTGCCTGGATTGCCATAGGTTTCTGCAGTCCAGTAATTCATTCATGTCTATGTCCGGGAATTCCGTCCTGGCAAAAGCAAGTATTGGTTTTGACATGTTTTGACTCAAGATTGACCCTTGTTTCCAGGGGTTTGATGGGGTTTGTGCATTTGGCCCGGCTTGTGCTAAAATCTGCTGGACTCCGAAAATGCTGGGCTCCTGGAAAGACCCTTGGGCTGGGTTGGCTGGGCTTCCATTCCTCCGACGATCGGGGGGCTTTTTGGCGGCCTTGGAGCAGAGAGTGACCAAGTCACATCTCTGAGCTCCGTTTCGCTGGTGTCCAAAGACGACAAACATGCGACGCAACGTTGGGAAATGCGATAGAGATAGAGTGAGTAACATGAGCAACGGACGTATTACCAGATCTACACAGATTTATATACTATAGTTTGTCACAAGCCTATTGCCTGTAACAGTGAGCACAATTTACCCCACCATAAATTGCACGAAGAATTTGCCAAAAATAAGGCATACAAAGGCAACCTGTGCAGTACCTTTTTTCTGATTCGCTCAAGCATCTGCCAATAGACGCGGCCTGACAAGAGAGATCATCAATTTGCTTGCCAGAATGGGAGCGCAAGAATCACATTCCAAAATTGCAATTGATGCAACCATGCCCCAGATTTATTGCAACACTGCAATCACACTCCAGTTTTCCGTCTCAATTTTCTGCAATTGTATTTTTTGGGCTCAGGTCCCCCATATCAACACCAACAATTTCAAGACTGAATTTGATGACCTCTAAAATTGGAAAATATTTTGGACATTTCCACTGACAAAGGGAACCTGGAACCCAAAGTAAAGTCAACAAGGACCTTCTGAACCATGAATCTCACAGAGCCGCACACTAGGCACACAGCCTGCTAGACTTCCTTGAACATCAAACAGCCAAAACTTGTGAAAAACATTGAGACGAAAAGAACATTTGAACATTGATCAGTTTTAGAATCATACAGAAACAAATCCAATGATTATTATACTTGTATCATATAACATTTTACACTCTGTGAATCTTAGTCCTGTGATGTACCCAGATGTCCTGCTGACTGTTTGTTTACCAGAAGTGTCACTTGAGAATTGACGTGCGAAATGGGAAAATGTCAAAATGTGGGCAAATGGCAATCTGCGCAAGTGAAGCCAAGAACTTCCAATGGATGCAAGCAAGCTCACTATAGGGTGTGTCAGTCACAATTTGTGAAACATTGTTCTGTCGGCTGGACCTAGTATACCCCCGCCCTTGGCTTCTGCAGGTGGAGCCCGGTGCTATACCTAGCTGGCAGCATCCTCAGTGATCCATGTCAAAAGCGACTTTGCCACGGCCACCCCAGAGCGCTCCAGGGACTTGCGATACCTTGGGTTGGCAGTCTGAGAAACATCACGTCTAACCCAGAGTGGCACAGCATGCATCATGTGCTCAATTGATTTGCAACAAGCAATCTAATGAGCTCCGCAGACTGCCCAAGTTCTAGATTTTGTATGAGCATCGCGTTGTGAAAACTATTGTTTCCAAACTGCTAAATGCATCGCATTTTGACACCAAAGAAAACGTCTGAGCTCTCATGCGAGTGTGAACGTTTCAATTGGGTTTAAAAGCCAAGCCTGAAATTGATGAATCACGTCCTGTGTTCGCAGGCGAAACAAGGCCGCCCAGCAGGTGTTCGGATTTCATCTCCCTGATAATTCACAAGAAGCTAGGTGTGGGCAGTTAGGGCTAGGGCGCGCATCAGAGCATAGCGAGCCGTGCGTAGCTTGAAATTTGCGCGCGACTGCTTCCAAAGATGTGAGACATGGTACGGGGAAGTGGCTTAAGCACTCATGCAGATATCCTGAGGTAGTGCGGCAAAATTTGCTGGGTGTAGCGTAATGATCTATAATATTTTATGTAGAAGGAGTTAGAAAAGCAATAAATGATAATGTGTGGACAAGCAGTAAGTGATAATGTTGATGAGGCATGCTACCTGTGATACGTGCAGCTGCAAAAAATGAGAATGCATAAGAATGCATACGTATGCATCTTACATGCTATTATATTTGGAGACGCCAGCGTCCACAGCCCGCCCCACCCTGGCACACGCCGCGCTGCCCGAGACAAAATTACTTCTGATGTCACCAAAAAAATTCAATTGGAAGAAATGAAAGCCAGCTGAACGAATATCTGCAAGCCGCTCAAGGCTCGTTAGCGTAAGCATGACAAACCTAGGATCAAAAAGTGCACCATGCAATGGCTAAACGCGCACGAAAGGTGCGCAACTTCTAAAACCTGTTTGAAAGACGCCCAGGAACTCACGAACCATCGCCGTCTTCTCCATCTTTGACTTTCCGGCAAAGCGGTGCAGGATTAAATTGAGGCCGTGCACTGTGGAAGAGTAGGATCTGATCTTGTTCAACTGGGAAACCACTGCCTTGATGGTAACAGCCTCAGCTTGTTTGCAAATGCCAATTGACACACCTGAGGCCCAGAGCTCCTCCAAAGACTTCACAGCCGCAGTCATGTCCTCCAGGCAGCCCACACAAGCCTCGTGGGTGCTTTTGGTGAATGCGGTTGCCCGGAGCTTCTGCGCATTGCGGGTATTGATGTAAACCTCGATCCCTTCAGGCTGAGCATCTAGCGCAGCAGAGATGATGCCCACCATCTTCGAATGGCACTTGGCACCAAACACCATGGCGCTGATGTTCTTGGATGCCCAAGTCTTGCTTGCAGCTGCCCAGGACGTGGTGCCATGGGCTTCCAAAGGCGCCGCCAGCTCCTTCAAGCAATGCTCAACAGTTGCGAGGCACAAGCGGACCTCGCCAGAGGCCGCACCTTCTGGGATCTTGACGAGCGCGTCCATGGCTTTGCAGCACAGGAGCTGCGCCAAGTGTTTGCCATACTTCTCTTCGATGGCTTTCTGCGCATCTTCTGACTCTGAATCTGGTAGCGCAATCTCCATCATGCTCACCAAAGTGGCTTTCATCTCTTCAGCGCAAGAAGAATCGGTGCCAAAGGTGATAGACTGGGCAAAAAAGCCGGTGTCATCCAATTGCTCAAGCTCTGGCAGGAAGCGACTGCCTGCAACTTGTTGGAAGAAGGTCTGGTTGCACAGGAGCTGTTCCTCCAGAGCACGCTCCAGGCTCTCCACAATCTTGCCGCATTCGCTGACCACTGCCTGCGCCTTCTCAAACAGCCAAGAGAACTCAGGCCCCAACAAGCTCAGCCTCTTCTGAACACTGTCTCCTGTGTGGCCTTTCATGAAGTCACAAAAGATTTGCAAGCAAGCGGAAATTTGGCTCAGATCTGTGGTAGTTGCTAGGCCTGTGAACTCCACCAATTGCTTCAGCCAATTGTCAAAGCTAACTCCTTCTCCACCAGTGCATTGCATCACTGCAAGCAAGGACCCTGTCAATTGGACCTGGAGAAGCACAGTAGAGATGAGGTGGAGCGTTCAAATGATCAAATTGAAAAAAATATGGCGTTGAAGGACCGCGCGCAAAGAATACATGATTTTTGGACGTTGTGGAAAAATGAACCACCGAATCATAATTACAAAAACATGCCTGCTGGACATGTTACAATATATTACGCCTAGATGCTGCCGATGCCTATGATCCCGTCTTGTGTAGCACAGCTACGCGGCTTTGCGTTTCATAAGTTGGGTCCGCCCCTCACCTCAGCCACGTCCCTCGTATAATTTCTACCCCAGCATCGGCTAATTGATTCTGGGAAGAATCTTAAACTGATACTTATAGTAGTCCTGGCCCCAGCACTTAGCGAGGCTATGGGTTTTCAATTGTTGTGCACCTGTCCAATGAGGCTGTAGCGCCGCACGTTTGCCCCCGGTGGTTCCCTTGCTTGTGTGAATTTTTTTTGGCCCGCAGGAACACAGTTGGGGCAACGTCCAGCAACAACAACAAAATTTTTATCTTTTGATTCAACCCCGGCGAAATAACCTTCGATGGGGGGGGCCGGACACAGGAACAGACATTACGGGGGAGAACAAACAGAGGGGGGAAGACGAATTCTCCTATTGAGAAAAGAAGCGTCTATAGAGCCCCCGACTGGCGCCCGTAGAGGGTTT
>VSDK01020594.1:1727-18995 GCA_009767595.1 Symbiodinium kawagutii
GTTTGTGTTGTTGTTGCTGTTGTTGTTGTTGTTGTTGCGGCTGTTGTTGATGATGTTGTTGTTGGTTGTGGGCGTTGGTTGTTCGTTGTTGGTTGTTGTTGGTCGTTGTTGGTTGTTGTTGGTTGTTGTTGGTTGTTGTTGGTTGGTGTTGTTGGTCGTTGTTGGTTGTTGTTGGTTGTTGTTGGCTGTTGTTGGTTGTTGTTTGCTGTTGTTGGTTGTTAATGGTTGTTGTTGGTTGTTAATGGTTGTTGTTGTTCGTTGTTCGTTGTTGGTTGTTGGTTGTTGGTTGTTGGTTGTTGTTGATTTTTGTTGTTGGCTGTTGCAGTTTTTGTTTGAAGTTGTTGTTTTTTGCTACTGGGCTCGTTGATCATATTGCTATTGTTGCGATTGGTTTGTCGGATAGGTGGGTTGGCTAATTCCACCCCGTGGCAGAGCGATGCAATACATCATCAACCATCAGCCATCAACCGCCAGAGCCATTGACCATTAGTTCATAAGTTGAGGGTCAACCATGAACTAACCACAAACCGCTATCAACAATAAATAGATATCCATGAATTAGCCATATTGAAGGGGAAATAATTATGAGGACCAGCAGTGGACCAACTCCATTGCCACTCTGTCATTCCCAGTGCCCAGAGCCCACCCTCTGTCGCGTCACTCGAGCCCTTAGCGCCCATGGGTTCCCAGCTCCACCGGTGCACCACTGGGTGAGCAATGACTTGCTACTCTCTCCATAAACCAATTCAATGGTGTCCTGGAAATGGAAAATCCGCCAGTTCTAGATGGTGTACTTAGAAGAAGTGTAGACGTTCGGATTTTTACTTTCCAGCTTAGTTGGCCAAAGGATGCAGAACTGGTGGGCAAGGTTGCCCCAACTGTAAAGCACCAGCCAGCGAATACAACGGTGGATCATCTGGCCAACAAAACAAACAGCAACCACATATCAACTAGAACCGCATTACCATTATGAGTCACCGACATATCATAGTTTCCAACAATATTCGACATAACAACTGTACGTCCAATCGTATGGGTTCAATTTGTGTCCCCAGGATATTCGTGGCTTCCAACTGTGGCTTCTTGCCAAGAATGCAAATTTAAGGGATGGTTTTGGGGTACCCTCAGTATAGATCCCACGATTCATCACGATTCGCTCTTTGCATTGATGCGCTTCTCTTTGCTTGACGTGGGAAAAGGGCCAAGAGAAAACACCCCAACAAACAAACATCTCTTAATCTTCAGTATTTGAATGGGCCAAATGCGGTTTTTTTTGTATATTGATATGTGTGTGTTTCTTGTTGTATCAATATAGTTCAAGCCATCAACCTAAGTCATTGCAAATTGCGGCTATAAAGCAAACATTTCGCCGCTCACATCGATTGAGCGCCCTGCAGCTTCTGGGTCAGATGGACGCCTGGCAATCGCAGAGCTGAAACAATGGACCAATCCTCAAGAGCTTTGCCCTGAGTATGTTTGTTGGAAGGCGCTTGCACGATACAGGTACGTAATAAAGTACTGAAAGAACGGTTGTTTTTTGAAACAATTACACACCGTTGAAGTTTGTCTCAAGATTGAAGCAATATGGATTCTGGTTCAGGCTCTGTTGGTGGGCAAACCCTTCCCAGTACATCATCATCATCATCATCATCATCATCATCATCATCATCATCATCATCATCATCATCATCATCATCATCATCATACTCTTATATTTCAATATTAGGACTATCATATTTCCCCTAGTATTGTCGGCTGTTATCCCCTAAAGTGAACCATTGATAAGCCCTTGGTGAATCATCATCGTCATCAATCAGCCGTTGCGTCCGTACGCATTTGTCCAACCCAACCGCGGATGCGCCTGGACTTGGAGACCAGGTCTCCGAAGCTGCTACCTGAGCTGCCGCGGCTCGACGGTCCGGTCCGTTGTGAATCACAACGGCACGCAACGAATCCGACGGTTCAGCGCCTACGATGGACGGCTATGGTTGGTCTTAATAACGGCTTTTGTTTCTTCAATTAACCATCAACTATTGTATATTGTTTGTATTATTAGCTGTTGTCAATCAGATTGACGGCTATACCTGTTGTTAACAGTTTGCTAGTGGTTGTTATTTTTAGTATTGTTGCTAGTAATTGCTCACCATTGCGAACTATCAACATTAATGACAGCGTTGGCCAAGAATTAACCAGCGATTAGAAACAACATTATGGATATGAAACCAACTTTTAGCCAACTGTCACTCATCCACTGTAATGTATGTTTTGACCAGCCTGCCTTGGAACAAATAAACAAAAAGTACTAACAACCTGAGATCACCGTACAACAGTTGGAATTGACGAGCTTTATCGCGTTAAAACAAGCCAGTCCCAACATCGTTCCCCCATCAATTATCCAATGTTTTCCTCTTTTAATGTTGGTGGTTAACCCCCCTTTAATGATGAACCATAGCCAACTGTTTCCTAAGGGTCAAAACGCAGTATGAACCATGCAGTTGGATTATTTTTTCCTGTCCGATGGTGGTCAGCGCGATGGCTGACCCAACTGCTGATCAGTTCGACAATAACACGCTGTCTGGCCATGATAACATGTCTTGTTCTGATGATATTGAATGAAATTGAATGATAGATTTCATAGATTGACTTAATAGCGTTATCAGCGGCTGTTTTCGTTGGGTCATGGCTTGCTCCAGAAACTTCAAGTACTGGTACGCTGTTGCATCCTCCATTGATTCAGCGGGATTACCTAACATGGTGATTCTCAACTTCCAGGTTTAGGGTCATGGCCCATGTCCGTATTCACCAACTGGCGATCATTTTAACATATCGCGTGTGTGTGTGCGTGTGCATGGTGTGTCTGCCAATCCTTGTGTGACAAACTCATACGACTCGTATTCCCTCTCATGCTGATACATGCCGATCGTTGTTGGGCAACATTTTGCCCAATCAGCTTGCCAGGTTCGATAGCACAGGCATGGCTTATATATGGGACACGCGCACACACATATCTATCTATCTATCCATCCATCCATCCATCCATCTATCCATCTATCTAGATATAATGATCTGTTTGTTTATTTATGAACCTATCTATCTATCTATCTATCTATCTATCTATCTATCTATATATCTATTGTGATTGAAATATGTTGACAAAATATTTGCAACGCAACTGCACTATACAGTATTATCCCTGGCAAAGCAAAAGGACGCCTGAGCACATGCATCTGCAAAATGGATCACAACAAGAAGCACCGCGAGCATCATCGCCACCACCGCCATCATTACCATCATCATGCTGTAGATTGCTTTAATATGCTTTAATGTATAATCAACTAGAATCACGAAGACTGCCAGCACCATGGCATTAGTCATCACCACAGCCCTCCACCAATGGATTCAATCGAAAGAACCGAAGAGAGGCTTTCGCTCTTCATCACCGCCTGTTGCGTGCATCACTGTTGCGGTTGCGCAGCTGTTTTAGTCCAAGTACCGGCCAACACAACCGAACTGCAGATGGAATTTGACCCAGATAGACATGTAGTTCATGGTAGTTCATGTAAAATGAATTGAAATTAAATGTGAAAAATAGTCATGGATAGACATTGGCTTACCAAAACGAACATCAATTCATTTAAACCGATCATGATGATAATCATATGGATTTCCAACTGCAAATCAGCAGAACATCCCCGCCCTGCTGTTGGCAAGGGTGACCCAGCTCCCCGAAAAAGACCTGAGTGAAGTGAAGGCATCCATCATCCACAATCATCAAGCATTGAAGCCTCATTTTCCATCATTCAGCCATGGTGAAATCATCAGTTGACAGCAAATTAAATTAAATGTGATTGACCATTTGCAGGCATCAATTCATACAGTACACCATGATACGGCTGCACTGGGTGTGCAGCAGTTCTGCACCATCCATTGCTAGAAAAAGAGCTAATAGTTGCTGATCTGTGGACTGTGGACTAACTGCGAAGAAAAATGATTGATCGTTGGACTTCGGTTCTTGACCGTCAAGTGATCATCAAGTATCATGATCCCTGTGGGGACGGTCATCAGGGTTTCCATTCGAGTCACCACAAGCGTCATTGCTGTGTCACGTCCCATTTGCGCAGAGTGAAGCAACGCAGCAAGACTGGGTACCAGTGGCAGCTTTCCCGCGTCCAACTAGTCAAAGAATCACTCTGTATATGGTTTGATGATGCGCACAAATTCCAGTCACGTTTTTACGGTCAAACCGGAAGCACCATCACCACAATGATATTCACCCTTGATTCAGCCCACCTAGTGAGCTGCAGGTGCCATGTTTGACCCAGCAGCCCGGCAGCTTCATGGTCAACACCGCAGGCCCAGCTGCCTTCGCTTCCCATCTTCTGCATCCTCAGCGCCGATTCAGCGGAGCTGCGCGGTGGCGAACCGGAAACCCTCGGCGCCTGTCCGTGAAGAAGCTCCGGAAGTTCTTGGAGTCGCCCTCCTCACACGAAACATGTTACCTGGTACCCCACGTGGTGCACCACGGCCTCTTTCGCCCTTACAGCCTGACAGCCCACCATTTGCAGAACCAGCACATCTTAGAGTCTTAGAGCTCTATATATCCACAAACAGAGGGGTTCCGGCACCCCGTGGCACCCCTGGCCAAATAGTTTCTCAAAATGATCGACCTCGCTCTGCGATTCGGGGGTATACTTCGCACCAGTCTCTCATGCAATTTCTTAAATTTCTCAAGCTGTGAGGGATGGTCAAAATAAGTAATACCCACATGAGACCTATTTGCAACCTTCTTGGGTGTTTCTCAAAATCGGGGGGGCCCAAATCATCCTTTATTAAGCATGTATAGCAATGAACCATTCATTTGAGGGTGCCCTATTTTTTGAGAAACACCACTTCTTGAAGAACATGCTCCAGCAGCAAGCTCTGGTTCCTCCTCTTCTCGCTCTTCCTTGACTGGGGACAATGCCTTGTTGCTTGCCTCAGGCTGACCCTCTGCTGCTCACGATGGAGGAGACTACGTGGATACCAAATCAGCAGTTTCCCGGTCCAAAGTCCAGAACATGGATGCCAAATCGCAAATCTCGGTCCAACAAAATTACACTAAATATCACCATAAGAATGCTAATGCAAGGTTGAAAGCTCCGGGCCTATTTGGTCAACATGCTCCTGAACAAAAAAGGTGTCGGGCACATACTTTGGGATACCTCTGCAAAGGACCGCACAGAACAAAGAAAGAAAAGTTTCCAAATTCCATTCCTGACAGTCACGTTCTCGGATATTGCAAATAGTGAAAGATTCATCATGCCGCGCAAAGGTATAAGGTATATCGGTATAACGGTACCATCCAAAATCGTTCTATATGGTCTTCATATGTTTCAGCTCATCCAATTGGAGCACCAGCTAAATGTGGTGTCGTCCAACAACCCACCAATGGCGCCGCAGCCCTGGCATGCTCCCATTCACCAATCTGGGCAAGTGGACATTCCCCTCAGCATCCTTTGCAGAGTCACCTCTTGCGCGAGGAATCCGCTGATCCCCCAGCGGCATTGCCTGTGAACCATCCTCTGAGCCAATTGAGGGGTCAAAATCGCTTGGAATTGCCGCACCACCTTCGATTTTTTTTTTAGGCTTGCTGAAGGACGTTGCCGGATCACACAAGAAGGACATACACATCAAAAATGGATTGTAAGGGCGCGGCATTGATGATTACCCAAAAAATGATGCTTAGCTGTAGGCTATGGTAGGTGAAAATCCCAACAGGGAGTACTGTGCTAATTCTTGAAAAGCTTGATAACTACAGTCAATTTTGGATAACTACAGTCATACGCTATGAAGTGACTGGGAGCTCCCTGGGTCTCAAATTCATTACAAAAACATACAAAAAGGCATCCCTGATCATGTAAGATCCCTACCCGCACCCCTTCTACGGAAAATCATGAGCGGCTACGGGTAAGAAATGATGATATGGATTGATATGGTACATATTAGATTTCTGAGAATCCCAAATGTCAATCGACCCTATTTTCCAATGGATACCCATCCCCTAACATCCCCTAACAACATCTGATCATGTTGGTCAGTGTAGCTCATATGTCAGTCCTGTGGTTTCAAACCATTTTTGGGCGCCAAAGGGGTACCCGACCATGTGCCAACTGGAGTGGGCTGCGCCATGCTGCGCCTGTGCCAGGACGGCTACCTGCAGCTGATGCAGTCTGGCTGTGGATGGCTGTGGTATTGGGTTTCCATCCCCGCACGCAGAAAATGACCATCCACAGTAGTGTGCCATTGGACATGTAGAACTGCCTGTAAGATCCTGTAGGTACATGAGATGAACCAACACTGATAAAAATCAGCTCAAAAGCGTACATGGGCTTCCTGCCGCAGCTGCGTCATGTGTCAGCTTCACTGCCAGCTCATGGACTTCCTGCCCCACGTTTCCCGCTCAGCGGATGCGGTGGCACCAGATCCAGCGGTAGAATCGGAGAGGCAACTCAAGACCTTGGAGATTGCCATGGGAACAACTCAGGTTGCTGCTGGTTATGGCTAAGCTGGTCTGAGTTGGGGGTCGGACTGCATCAGCCATCCAGGAATATCCAGAATTAAATATCTAAAACAGATTGAGAAATATCTAGAAAATTGGAAAAATCTAGGGTACATTTCTGCGAAGCAAATCGTTGATGGTTGATGGTTGATCGGTTGATGGCGATCCACAGTGCGGTTCAAGAAGAGCATTCAGCCGCAACAAACACAGAGCTGTCCATGTCAAAACTCTTGCGATTGCACCCGTTAACAACGACAATCCTTGGGCTTTGGCAATCCCCAAAGGTCAAACACATCCTCCATTTCAATCAATTCGGAGAAAAAATCACCGGGCAAACCCGCCAAGAACAGCAACTGATTACCACCCAACCACATTTAAGTAGGTTCCCCAACCAGCCACCCACCCAGCCACCCAGCCAAGCAATCCTCTGCCCCGGACCGAGTCAGCAGTGGATGGCCGTTGTTCCTTCACATCCTCCAGGCTCTTGGAGAGTGTAACGCCCACCTCTTCACCTGCGGCGTCACAGCGTCGTGGAGGATGCTGTGCTTCAAATCTGATCATTTGGCTGAGTAATTCGTGATATCAAACGGCTGGTTGTTAAATCATATACAGTTCCTGAACGAATGCGATCCGATCCGTGGAAACATCTATGACTCTATGATGCAGATATATGGTGATATATGTAGATCTTACATGACATTTCTATTTGGGGCATGTTTTGGCGCCACCGATTTCTTGCCCCCCTGAGCTGCCTTGGAACTACCCGGAAGATCCGCCTCCCACGGCGGCGTCTTCAGGCTTTCCATTCTCCAAGGCCTTGGCGCGTCTGCGGCACGCCCTCAATGATGGCTAGCACTAGGCTACCAGTAGCTTGGCATCTTGTGATATGCTATGGCTATGCAACACTATATTCACCTATTCAATATATATATATCTATCTATCTATCTATCTATAAGTGATACCCACACTACCAATGTATCTAGTTGAGTTGCTATTTCTATATGCGTACCACTGGCTGTAGTGCAACTGCATCGCGTGAACTAGCATCCGGAAAGAGCTTAGCTGCTAGGAGAAAGAACGGATTACAACAAAGGCCACCCTCAGTCGCTGCAACTGTGTGTTGGTCTGGTATGTGCCATGCTCAACCGTCACCCAACCCATGGAAAACTAGTGAAAACCTGAGAAAAATAAAAAACAATGGTCCACTCAACCAACCAGCATCAACTGACACAATGATATCCAACACCATTCCTGGTACCTGGGTTGAAAGATTGTAGTAAGACCGATACCTGGTGATCTCCGAATTGGAAGTCAGTTGATGGTCTTCTTCGCTCAGCTCGGTGCCAAGGAATGCTCAGCACCATCTTGCCGTGGCGTCGCCACTCCGCGAGGCGTCGCCGTCGGCGTGGGCATTGTGGGCAACGTCGTATCCTGAAGGCCAGGGCAAAACGGACCAGGACAGTGCTGGTGGTGAACCCATGGTTTAATCATTGAGTCATTTTTAAGGGAGTTAAAAACCATGGATGCAAGTGATTAACAAAGATAAAAACCATGGGCAATACTCTTAAGAGGCTTATCATGGTTATAAGTGATAAAGAGTTACTGTTAGAAGAAATGACTAAGCCATGGTGAATGACGCTTCAAAATAGCGTATAAAAAGGGGGAATGTCGTGGTGAATCATTAATCATTTGGAATTGAGATTTAAAAAAAAACTGATGGAACCACAGGTGGAAATGGCGGTTTGGCAAAAGTCAACTTCATGGTCAACCTAACTGGAACGCAGTGAACACAGATCTGCTTGCGGCGTCTGGTTTGCGAGAAAGGCTGTCACGTGTGAAAGCAACAACATATGCACGCCATAGATGTAGTGCCAGATCTCCAAAGATTTGTCAGAGGCAACTGGATGATAAACCTGTCCATGTGGGCGTAGCAGTTTGCCTACCTGTAAGACAATCAAGTTCAAAACGCAAATTGCGTTTGCAGAAGCAACTCATCTTTGTGAATGCCACTTGTAAAAAAATAAACTTCGTTACCAACCCATAGTGCTAGACCTGCACTGACAATCCCGGCAAAGTTTACCGTTCAAATAGCTGGCGGTTTTATCATCATTGGGCATGAAATAATCATACAAGTGAATACAAACTCAGTAATATGACATATGACATATTCTCAAGATATATAATTCAATACAATTCATATGCATCCCACATTGACAGCAATGGCTGCGGACAACTGTGGACCCACGTCCAGGAAGAACACCTCATGCAAACTCCTCTGGTAAAAGTTGGTGACTTGTGATACTCCGACACTTACACATATAGGGGGGAGAAAAAAACACATGTGATACACCTGTCTACATCTAAAACGGGTATGAAAGAATCTGCATCATACATCCCATTCTGCAAAACCCCAGTGCTATAATTACATTTGTACATACACTCCATGATGACAATCTCCTCCTTAGAATTCATCAATATAGGTTTAGGGACGGGTGTAACAGGTATGACTCACCTTATACCATGCTTCATCTCCCAGTTATAGCCCCAGCCGCACAGCATGAGATACTTCACATCTCTGGGTATACCATGCTCTGACCACCGCCGGGATCACTGGGGCAACCAGGGCACCGTGAACAAAGGCAACTGTCGCGATGGACGCCTGGGCACCAGCTGGACCACCAAAATCACAGGTTCAATAGGCAAATCTATGAGAACTACAGTAACTACAGGTCTATTCCTACAGGATCCTAAAGGAATTTCTCTCATTCATGGAGCGGTCCACTAGGAATAGCATGGAAAAGCGCTGCATGACCCTCTTGGCCCTGGTGGAGGATGCACGTGTTGAAACGCAGGTGCCGAGACGGCGACCTGTTAGACTCCGAGACCAAGTCGCCAAAGCTCTTGCCTGGGCATCGCGTGGCAATCCCAAAAACAATTTGGTGCAGGAGCGTCGGCACATGTAAATACGTAAGGTTTACACATACACATCTGTAGGTATGGGAAGATGGATAGATAGATAGATAGATAGATAGATAGGTAGATAGGTAGATAGATAGGTAGATAATATAGATCGGTAGATAGGTAGATAGGTAGATAGGTAGATAGATAGGTAGATAGGTAGATAGGTAGATAGATAGTTAGATTGATAGATAGATAGATCCATAGATAGATAGATCCATAGATAGATAGATCCATAGATAGATTGATCCATAGATAGATGGATAGATAGATGGGTCGATGGGTGGATAGATAGATAGATGAATTGGATTATATAGATAGTTCGAAAATTACTACACATATCTATACATATAGACACACACACACACCCAAAAAACGGCCAAAATCTGTATGTATGTACATGCATGTGGACGCATGACCGCATACAACTTCTCATTCATGATTCAAACACACGCGCGCACACACACACACACGAACACAAGTAACATGCGCCAAGGCATGTATACGTTTACATCTGCACATGTCTGTTTGCAATGCAACCATGCATAACTATGCAATGATTGATTCAAGTATGATGCTGCCGATCCATTAGCGTCTAAAGAATGTGCAATTAGCATTATCCGACTTTGGGGGGGTTCCACATAATACTTACATATGCAAAAAATACATTTCTATCACATGGCTGGTGTTCCCTCCTGCCGTCATCATGATCTCCCCTCCGGAGGGAAAAACATGTCCCAGGATAGTCAACAATAAATCAATAATAAATCAATAAAGATTGGCGATTGGCTATCCCAGGATTAATGTTCTTCTTTGGCCTAAATGATGAACAACCTCCGTGATAGCCAATCTTCACCATCACTCCACCGAGCAACCGCCAGTCTCGCCACGAGGCGAGCGTCCACCTGAAACGCACGTGGCGATGCACGGTTTGGCTAGAGGATCTCCCACACGCGCTGTGCAAATGCAAATTAACAGCTGGTGAATAATTCGAAAATGACCCGCATGTTTTCAAAAATACAATATAAATCTGAAGCACAGCAACAATAGATAGGAATGTATGTCGATAAACATGCACATTCACATGCATGTGCATGCTTGCACTTGCACACTGCCTGTTTATTGTAGCGCAACATCCTCTGCTACTCGTGGTCGAAGGGAAAAATGTGATGTGGTGGCCAACTCTGGATTTCTTTCGCACACAATTCTCTCGAGAGCTGTTGGTTCAAATCGCAGCTGAAGCAGATTGTGAGCAGCACGCCACATGCTCCACATTCTAGTGGTAAGGAATCATCAACTGTACTTCACTGATATTGCTGAACCTCCCAATATCTTTCTTCCGTTCTGCCACTCAAGCAGCTTCAGCCACTGGCAAGGAATTTCGACGGGCCAGAAGCCCTGACACTAACCATCCAGGATGTCAATGTGATGAAGTTTTCATATTGCACACGTTTCAACCAAAATAGTCGTGGTCAGGATCTTCCACTGGCACGCGCGAGCTGTGCTTGGCACATCGCTCTCCGGATCGTCTTTGCGCAGAAGGCTTCTGCAAAAAAATCACGATCTGCATCGCAATCACTGATGGAGTGGGCCACAGAACTGCATTCAAATTTCCTACGGTGTCTACATGTGTCTACCCTTGTGTCTTTGCATGATGGAACAACAACCTGGCTGTACCTGGGCAGGCATAGAGGTTCATGTGAGGTACGGTGCAAATATGCTTTGGTCAATTTAGTAGTGGCTCTTAGTCATGCCCAAGATGGCAGATCACCCAAGTACCCCTCCATACTCATCCTCCGCATGATTGGATGCTGTCTCCGTGAAACAGTTGGGCGAAAGCTCACATCTCCGAGACGAGGGAAGCCGTTGTCTCCGAATGGCAGCAGTTCAACGTTCAAATCAGAAGTCGACCGTCGGTGTCCAAAAACCGGCGAGGCTTCCGCTCCTGGACCTCTTTCAGTCTCTCTTTGATCT
This sequence comes from Symbiodinium kawagutii, assembly GCA_009767595.1. Taxonomy (NCBI): domain Eukaryota; class Dinophyceae; order Suessiales; family Symbiodiniaceae; genus Symbiodinium; species Symbiodinium kawagutii. The sequence continues at coordinate 13,199 of VSDK01020594.1, forward strand.
CTGTGAACTGTGCTTGACAACCTTGGTGGCTGTGGATCCCTGGCTAAAACATGCATTCATTGTTGGCGGGTATGGATATACCCAGATGCTGCCTGTCATTGGGGATGCGATGGTATATGATAAAATATGATAAATAGATTTATAGTCCTACAAGCACTAACGAACTATAAGTTAGTGGAAAAGCATGTCACCCAGCAACCATTGTTCACATGGTTCAAGACCTTGAAGATCTTCGACGTTTCATGTCTCAGGCGGGCAATGTCAATGGCACCAGCCGCACCGTGGAGCTTCATCAAAGCATCCGCAAACTCATTGATGTCAATCAAACCGCTGTTGTCGTAGTCAATCAACGACCAGAGCTGCTGAGTTGACACTCGATTGGTATCAAAACCCAAGTGCTTCAAGGCCGTTTGTGCTTGGAAGTCTCCCATGACAGCTTCAAACTCCGACCACTCGATTTGTCCAGAGTGATCTGCGTCTGCTTCGTTGAAAAGTATCTTGATCTCTTTCAGCCATTTCTTCCTAGACTCCAACTCATCAAACATCATGTTCTCCTCATCCATAGCCCTCATGGAGGTAGACCGCTCGACAAACACTCCCGTAACTATGTTCAGCACACAGAACACAGCAAAGGCCACGTAGAGAGACAAGATTGGGCGCAGTAGGGGGTTGATTTGCTCCAAAACATTCACCACTTCCACCCAGCTGATGCCCCCAGCGATGCATAGGAACAGGGTGAAGCACGTGCGCTCCAAGGAGTTGAACATCGCCGTGCCGTCGTAACTCAAGGCATTGCTCATCGTCACCCAGCCCTCTCCAGCAGCTTCCGCAACGAACTGCAGGATGATGATTCCAGTGACGTAAATGATGATGAAAAGCAACAGCAAAGCCCAGGCTAAAGCTTTGAAGGAGCCCATGATGCCCATCACCATGATCCGCAGGTCGGAGAAGAAGCGGAGCACGCGGAAGATTCGCACCACCCGCACTAAGCGTAGAAGTCGAATCACTCGGGCAGAGGTCATGTCTAAGCGGTTGCCTTCATCGATCGAGACGTGACCATAGATCTCTTCGAAAATTGAAAGGCTCACCAATGCGGAATCCATCAGATTCCACTTGATATCTGGATTCCAGCACGAAGCGAAACGATAGCCATCTGCCAGAATCCGCAAGGTCAGCTCAATAATGAAGAAAATATTGAAGGCCAGGTTCATGAAGCGAAAGGTGGACAAAGGGGGTTCCCCTGGGTGCTTCACAGACCAATCCGCTTGGAATCCAAACATCAAAGCGTTGGCAACGATGATGAAGGCCACCGTGTATTCACAACAAGTTGACTGCACCAGTTCACTGATCTTTCCACGGCAGCCCGGGGCCTTTGGGCCCGTGGTCTTTTTTCTTTCAATCTTCACCTTGTCCAGGTTCAAGTACGTCTCTGTCACGTTGGGCCCCCGGCTGCTGAGCCGATCTACATAGTCCTGGATGGTGGACTGTGAGCGACTCGGATTCTTTGGCCTCGACTTCTCGACTTCTTCGGGCTCTTCATGCGACTCGAAGATCGGCAAAGGCGCTGATGCTGGGGCATCTTCCTCCACTGGTGCAGAAGCTTCTGCTGGTACGTCATCTTCCGCTGCTTCACCAGGTCCCACGTCACCGATGGACTCGGAGAATCGCACTTTGGAGTCGCGAAGCTCCAGCTGCCGCACGACGTCGCGGATCTCCACGCACTGATCAGCCAGCAGGTCGTGCATCTGCTGCTCATGCTGTTCGAAGAGCTTTTCCAAGGAGTCCATGGCTAGGGAGGGTGCCACTATGTTGGATGATGTTGGATGATGTTGGATGATATGCTGGTGTCTATAGCTGAGAGGTGTAGAGCTGGGTTAGTTCGAAAGCCGCCACCGATCTCCAACTGCAGCGAAGTTTGGACCCAAAGGCAGGCCGTTCACATGAGACCCCGTGATTTGGTTGCATTCCAAATCACCGCTTGCTTATGGACCTGTCAGCTACATGATTTCAACATATTTCAACATTTTTTCCCCATGAAGTGCACCACCTGAGGTGGTTGGCAGGTACTAACCAGTGGTCTCGTGCAGCCTGCACTTACAGACAGCCCATGTTTGGAGGCTGGACGACACGCTCTCTTGGAGGTTAAAACCAGACCAGCAGCTTGGATCACCAGCGACTTCACCAGCTGGGAGATCCTCAGAAATCGAATTGAATCATGGCCCCTAAAAAAACCACATGCTTGAACAATGCGGTCAAACATGACAATAGTTTTATTTTTTATATATATATATATATATATATTTAGTGGACAAATGTACATATATGTAAACTTATAGGTGTATCTGTACATAAATTGAACTGTATGTAATACTATATGCATATTTTTATTGAAACCAAAAATATAAATATGATTAAATAATATGTAAATCTCATACAGCCCTAAGATTCTACAACAGATATCCCCCAGCTGCAAGGATTGCTTCCTGCTTACCCTGCGCCCCAAGGCACGGTTCTGAGGCGTTGGAGGTGCCATCCCAGGATGCCGCGAAGGTGGCAAGGCCAACTGGAGGGGCCTCGGGCGGCCACGTTGATCTCGGCCATTGTTGGTGAGAAGTTTGTTGTCAAATGTAATCATGATCTTGGTGATGATGTGATAAATATATTTGACTGATTATAAGTTTGTTGTCAAGATGATGATTATGGTGATAAATCTATTTGACTGATTATAAGTTTGTTATCAAGATGATGATTATGGTGATAAGTTTGTTGGTGATAAGTTTGTTGTTCGATTTGATCACTGATGATGATTATGGTCAAGAGATGATCTTGATCTTGGTGAGTGTGGATGGTTGTTAGATTTGATCACCAACAATGACCAACAATCGCCAAGATCAACGTATATCTAACGATGCTTGCGGTTTGATTGTGGATAGTTGTTGATTTATGATGGATTGTTATTGCCACCATCACCATGATTATTTGTTGTTAGGCATATGTATGTATTATATGCATAGTTGTCCAAACTCCCGTGGTGAAGCACTAGCAAAGGATGCTCAAGGAGTTGCATGATGTCTTGAAACAGTTGCTGGTCTTTGTTGGTTGCTCCTGGTTGCTCCTGTCTGATACAAGTACAACTTGGCTTCAAATGACCCATGGGTCCCAATGGGTCCATGCAGTGACGTCCACCCCCTGCCATGCGCTCCACAGCTCCGGACGCGGACATTGGTCTGGGTTGCATCCAGGCTGCGTCCTCCAGATTGTCACTGCCGGCTGGTCAGTTTCGTCTGCTGGTGGTGACCAACAAACAATAGCTATGATTATGGACAACCAAAATGAGGATTATTAACAATTAAGGTGTTACCATAAAATGATTAAAGGTGTTGCCATATGCTACTATAATATGATTATCAACAACCATTGATAACATGCTTTGAACAGGTTGTCCGTGTCGTGACCCAAGATTGTTCCAGTAGTCAAACGTCCAGCAATTACAAGCAACGAAAAAAGGGATTAGTAAACTCATATGATCAAGTATATAGTAATCAGCTAACTGTTGATTATGGTGAGTCAGGACCAGAATGGTTGACAAGCAATCGTAAGTGATGAATAATCAGGAACGATTCAGGTAAATAATAGGAGATCGAGCTATGCTTACCATCAAGGTTCTTTAGCAGCTGGATCTTTCACGAATGGTGTGGGTACATGTTTGCACGCAGGCCTCATACTGTGGAAAACCAAATGGGGAACTGCCAAATACCTGGGCCGAAAGGCATGTACGGGAATCAAATTTGCAACTTGCAGTGGTGAAAACGAAACAAATATCTCAACAAACAAACAAATTGTATCTATTAAAAAGCAAAAAATGCACATTAATATATATATATATATAAATATATAAATATAACAATAATAGTATAATAATAGTAGTAATAAAAAATAACAATAATAGTAATTACCCTCAATACTACTTCCATCTCTCCCATGCAAATCATGCAAAAACAACGACCTGAAACGCCATCTCTCCATCTCTCCATCCTCGGTCGCCCGTCTCCTGCAGCGCAGGCGTTCCGGCCGGCGCCGCCTCGGTGCTTCGGTCGGGTCCCGGTGCGACGGCCCTGCGGCGTCCGCGCTGGGTGCCCGACGGCCATCATGGCACCTCGCCGAGCCATGAAGCCATGGGGGTCCCGTGGGTGGAGCCATGAACCCAGGGGGAACCACCTATGGTTATAGGGGTTATAAGGGTTGTTAAGATACCTGGCCATAGGGGGTACAGGGGTCATATGGCACCTGGATATGAAGGTTATAAGATACCTGGTCATAAGGGTCATCAAATACCTTATGAGATATAGGGGCCATGATGAACTGATGGGCTTCTGTGGGTTGAGCCATGAACCTATCTGAATGTTTCAGATTTCGGGCTCTTGGTGGGTCATGGCTAGGGGGCGAGAAAGTGATGATTAAGAAATCTTAATGATTGAAACATTTTAGAGCGGAGAATCATCCCTGGTTCCGAATCCCTCCAAAAATGAGCTGTGAGTTCTAGCTTCTCAAAAAACATTGTGATGGCTCGTGCCGTAAGCAGCTAGCCGGGTGAGGAAGGTAGCAACCACCGTGACCAACTCTTCATCATTGGGTTGTTGAACCATGGGCGACTGCAGGCAACTGCAAGGCTGCACACCCTGCAGGAGCTGGCGCCTCCCATGGGCAGGGCCAACTGATGTTGTTGTCCCATGCTGGCTCCCAGCACCTGCAGTTGTCCATTGTCAGGTCAGGAAACCAGCAGCAAAAATCCATAGCTCCCTATGGCCTGCTGCACCTACAGCATCTTCCAATAGAAATCGCGAATGCAACTGCATATCATATAATTGAAAAACAAGTTGTATACAAATACCTACCACTATCTACCTGTCTATTTGCCGCATTTTGCCACTCTCTTTCTCAGGACAATCTATCCAGGTATCTAAGTACAAGGCCTGTGTCCCCAAGTCCTATGCTCAGCTCCCACCTGTGCTGCAGTGCCCGGTGGATATCCCAAAGACCTTGGAGATCCAGGGTGAGCTCAGCTCAGCCGGTTGGTCCTGGTGGTTAAGCCTCCCGAAAATATGGGACGGTCATCCAGGGTCAAACCACCAACCATTTGGGTGAGCGAAGCAGTCGGAAGTTTCTGTAGCGGAAAAGGCCAGCGAAGTTAAAGAGATGACCACCACAGAAAACCCAACTGCCACATGCGAAACTTGCAGGTCCAATTTGTAGTATGCTGCTCATTGCTTGGCGGACGACCAGGGGCTCAGATTTTTGGGGCTGGGGCTGGGGGATCATCTGTGTATGGCCCTGGTTCATTATCGTCAATGATTTTGAATTTGCAGGTGCAACGTTCAAAGGATATGTTCACTGGCGAACCATACGAGAGGCCAGGGAAGGTAACACAGACCGGCTGGCATGCCTGATTGCCAGCGATTCGTGGACGGAAGTGGAAAAAAGAAAACACAAACGTCTGTTTGTCAAACGGAAGTGCAACTGGGACAATGATAGCAATGAGGAAAGAACATGTCTATGTGAATCAACATCATGACGAGCAGGATGAACACGATGATGATGAACACGATGATGATGATGATGATGATGATGATGATGATGATGATGATGATGATGATGATGATGATGATGATGATGAGTATGATAGTGGTAATTGTTGTGATGATGATGGTGATGATGGTGATGATGTCAATGATGCTGGTCATGAAGGTGATGATGGTGATGATGATGATGATGATGATGATGATGATGATGATGATGA
>VSDK01020594.1:19137-52506 GCA_009767595.1 Symbiodinium kawagutii
TGATGATGATGATGATGATGATGATGATGATGATGATGATGATGATGATGCTGGTGGTGGTGGTGATGATGGTGATTGTGATGATGGTGATTGTGAAAGTGATGACGACAACAACAGCAACAGCAACTCATGGTGTGTCAGGGAGCAAGAAGAATACGACCCTGATGGTGTTTGTGACGACGCGTGTAGTACATAATGACTACAAACGATTCTCAAACATAGTTCTGCAGTATAGTTTGCTGTCCCACTTCTGTACCAACTTGAGACCCACAACAGACCGCAGCAGTGGAGGATTCCAGGAACTGATTGCACCATCTTCCTCTCCTATGGAATTCTTCGGCAAAACAGGGGCAGTTGCAAGACGAAGTTCCACAGGATTCCAAGGTATCACATGTACAGCTGTCATGCTGAGGGCAATGACTGGTAGTAGGACTCGTAGAACTGAAGTACGTTCTGGTCCTTAGATCCGGCGAGGTGACCCTGTGACAAATCTGAAAATGGCAAGTCGCATCAAGTCGCTATATAGGGAAACCCTGGGAAATCATCTGTAAAGGGGCGAGTTTCCATCCCCAGGTTGATCTACCAAAGAGTCACCAAATTGGTTGGTTGATGGCCCCAAGAGATCAACGCACTTCAACCACGGAACATCTATATATCAAAGTTCTCGAACATCGCTTGAGAAAGCGACTTTGTGGGTGGGAGTTCCAGCTGTTTGTGAGGCACCACGAGTTTGACTATAGGCGGAAAAAAGATCTTTGTACCTTTGATGGCAACACTTGGCAACCACTGCACTAGGCATGCCCCAGCTTGAAAAGAATGAGCCAAGGTACCACGCCACCCTGAGCAGGACGGCGAAGAAGCGTGGGAAGCAAGGTGCAAGGTGAGAATCTAAGCCCAACAATGACCAACCTGGAACCCAAACACTTCTTTGCCTAAGATCCTGACCTTACACGCTGCTACCAAGCACATCCCCAGTTGGGGGGGTCCAAGGCACATCGCCGCACGGGGGTCTAGTGGATCTAGCGGTTACTGGTGGCTTACCTCCGCGAAACGTCAAGCGGCGCTGTGCAGCTGTGGGTTCATGGCACGGCCCAGATGTGGGCCAAATATCTCCGTTCTTTCCCAGGACAGGCCATCAAACTGCAGAGCTTCAATGCGACCATGCGCCCAGGTATCATTAAAACCCCAAGAATGGCATGATGAGAAGCCATGGCAGGGTAGGCATGGAAATCTTGGGCCACAACCATGCGCACCCTGGATTTTCGGCCGCTCCCCATCACCGTGCCTGGAAGCCCTCCTGGGAAGGAAAACTGTGAAGCTGTACAGATCTAGATGTGAAGCTGCACAGATCTAAATGATCCTAAATGTAAGCTTTCGTCCAATTGCATGCGATAGCATGAAAGAACCACACCCGAGGAACAGGTCTGTACAGTAGGTGCCAAGAGAAACGTAAATTGGTAACAAAGAAGCAGCAAAGAGGATGCTGATGGATTAATATCTGATAGGGTTGACCCCGTTGCCCGTCCTTCCCTTCCTTTGCAACCGTTTCATCCACCACCTGTGGCAGGGCTGGTTCAAGCTGACATTGTCATGACATTGAGGGGCAGCACCGCGGCAAACAAAACATGGAACACACACACACAGTTCTAGACTATACTGATATACTGGTCGAGGCAAGCCGAGGCATGAAACTGCACCTACGAAGTGGCGCTTTGCTCAAACTTGACTAGCATCAAAATGCATCAAATATACCTCTAGGATATGGTTGGGCATTGTGCATTGTTGAAAAATAATGCAGTGAAACGGTCTCAGCATCGCCAGGCCACCACTCTGAGAGGGCCTAAAGGGCATGCAGTTGAAAGGACGAAGGAAAGCAGCATGTTTCTTGAGTTGAGTAGAGACTATCTCTGTCAAAATTGTTTACTAATAAATCCGACAATTTCACAGTGGGCTTCATTTCATCAAAAGTTGTGGCCACGCACCACGAGCCACCGATATTTGCGCCTTGACAACTTTGGGTTGGCAGAACTTCTTTCGGATCTCAGGCGCGGCGTTGGGCAGGAGGTTCACCCAGCAGTTCGTCATTTCACGATTGCGGTGTTCACAAAGGCAGCTACACTGCCAGTCACTCAGGGTTCAACAGAAACGCCATAAAAACACAATTTGATTGTTGGGATCAACAGAGCATGGTGCAACTCAACACAAGCAGCAACTACTAGCCAAATGTGCACAATAGTCATCCCAGCCTTAGATTTGAAAAGAAACAAGTATGGAAAAGCAGCAACCATCAGCAACCATCCGCTTTTGGTCGGCATGTCCCTGTGATTACTGCTTCTCACACCCATACTGTTGTTTGACCATGTTCAGCACTCTGAATTGTTGACTAGGAGGAAATTTGACAAAAATAAAGAGATTGTTTTATTAATTTGAGTTCACTATGTAGTTCACTTATCTCTTGATTGTTCTTACATTGGTAGGGTCCAAACTTGGTTTTCTCCATGGAGTATCAGGCTCCAGCCACGGGGTCCCAGGCTACCTACTCACGACCGAGCTGTTGACGAATCGGCACCTGGGGCACCGGCCCAGTAGGCTGAGACCAGGCCCAAGACCAGCACCGTGAACCAACCGCCGCACACGATACCAGCGATCTCGCCTGCCGGGCTGACCACCAGCTGTTCGTCTTGCACTTCGCATGGTTGACATGCGCTTCACACTCCGTTGACATGGTCAACCCTAACCAGCCAGCTGTCGTTGCGCGTGATTTTTTGACTTTCTTCGGCACTAACATCAACCACAGTAAACCATTGGAGATCCGATGGTTTTCGCTACAAAATCACCAATTGACGATGGTACATGATGGTACTATATACCTCTCTCTCTGGTGATTTCAATGTCAACCAAGCCATGCTCCCGTCGTTTCCGCCGCCTGATCCAAGGGTATCTGATGCGAGCGCAGGGTCCACTGGCGGCACGATTTCGAAGGCTTCCAGGATGGCCCTGGGCGGCACCATCGGTGACCCGGGGCCCACATCGCCTCCAACGTAGGGGGAAAGGGATTATAGCAGTTGAGGTCTATCAAATTCATTTCTTCGAAAAGTTGGTTTTTATTGTTCTGCTTACTAACCAGGGTTGTATGCAGATCGGTTGTGGCTTCGCATGTTCTAAATAACAATCAATTCAGATATGTGGAGGGTCTCACGCCAAGTGGAAGTCAGAAATGAAGAATATATCCCATGAACCGCTTGAGCTGGAGGATCAGTCGAAACAGTTGGGATCGCGGATGTTAACAAGGAATGTTACAAGCCTCATGACCCTAGAGGGCCAGGAGAATGACTCTAGACTGGCCATGAACATAGAGCGCAAATAGTGTCAAATCTCTCGTATACCTACAAGCATGTGCAAACATATAAAACATTCAATCTTAAAGTGCATTTGCATATCCAACTGTTTAACTGGAAAAAACTTGCATCTGAAACAACATGGACGAATGGGTTTTGTCTATTTGTGCCCGGCAGAAGAGGTCAAACTCCACTGCAAGTTCATGCAAACAAAACATGATGATTACACGCCCGATCTTTGACCGCAGCACACTGCAGCAAGCTATGTGATCATGAGTTGTTTGTGTACGACTTGTGAGCGCAGGGTCAAACAAATACTGTAAATACCTACCTACTTTCATGACTGACATTCATGTTGAAGTGCTATGACCGCACACATGAGCGGAGCCCACAAAATCAACAAAAACAGCGATGGTGCAAAATAGCCAGTCTTGTGTCCCTTGGTCAACACATGCTGCTTGTCCTGTGCCCATCCTATACGGACGTCACATGGGATGGCTGAGTCCATGACCATGCACCAACTGCGTTCAGTTGAAAGTCAAACTCACCGACTGACCAAATTTGTGGCGGTTTGTGAGTGTGATCAACCACGGTGTGGTGGTAAGAAATATCTTGTGCTCCATTGACTTCATAACCCGGTGGTAAATAATGGGCAGTTGCCCATAGTGGCTGATCATCTAATGGCCAAACAAAAGCCTGGTTTTGTGACACGATGATATGCGCACCAATAGTTGTTGGGAGCAGGTTAACCCTGGACTAATCAATGGTTCAATTTGATCATGATGAGGAAACATGATGATTCAGCATTCGCCATAGTTTAATTACAATGAACATTGTTGATAACCATCCATGCTTATCTGATAATCTCAATAATGATGGTCTCATTGTATCATGATGGCTGATATGGTTTTTAGATATCTGGCTGATAATGGCCAAAAATAATGGTGCATAATGATCTCAATACTAATGGCTGCAACCCCTATGAAAAATATTAGCCAACCAACTGATTGTTAATAATCATTAGTGAAATATGAATTGTTTGAAACCACCAACCAGTAGTGGCTGATAATGGCAAAGAATATCCGAGAGAATGAATGGTAGAGATGTCCACCTGGCCCTGCAATCGAGTCACCCTTGTTCTGGGTTGTGCAGGTAGAGATCGGGCGTGGCCTCGCACTGCCGGGGCCCAACAAAACGAAGGGACCTGGAAACTCCAAAAACTGCTGGGGTTGTTGGATGGTTACCTCATATTACCTCTACAATCGAACCCACATAGGCCCCGCGTCCAACTTGTTTCTTGGATGGTTCACCTGATAGAGGGCAAGTCGGCCAAAACAAATGTCCTCTGGGTTCTATTTGCATGCCATGGCAAATGCCGACATAGTCCACAAACGCTAACAACATCTAACAACCAAGTATAGCATGGAAATGACAAAAAGGAAGATTTGAGATTAGTTCTCACATCTAGATGCTACGAACATCTCGTACAAATTGGTTAGCTGACATTTCCGTGATGCCAAAGCAATGTTACTCAAATGACAAGGGCTGATCAGCTACCACTGCTCCGCGGTTCACTCCTTTCAGGTCCATGGCTCAGCTGTGCTGTGGTTTTGAGGCAGGGACGCAACCAGAACCTTGGATCCCTGCAGCTTCAAAGTTGCCTCACAACGAGCTGGGAGATTCATCGTCAGGTATGGCTGCCACACTGGTTCCTGTACAGCGTTGGTTCTTGATTTGGAATCTCCTAGCTGGCCAAGTTGCCGGGATGGCCACGTTTGAAGCAACAAATCCTCCGGGGAGCATCAAATATTTCCACTAGGTATCTTAACCTCTCTAGCGGGCGTGGCCGTGGACCTTTTTTGTGTGAAAAATCATCGGACGGCGCTTTGAATCAGCATCATGTAGCAACGCCAATGAATCTCAACCAGCAACAAAATGTTTTCTTCACCAGCTCATCCAGAATCATGGATGCTCATAGCCTAGAAATGCCTGCAGCTGCTTATGAAACCTTCCGACATATCTAATCCCTGCTTCCTATTACTAAACCATTCCCTAACATGACGAATTCAAACTATGGTCCGGAGTGTTTTTTTCATTGCGCCATTTGTGATGGTAATTGACTTAATTATTTATCAATATTTGAAGCAAGCTCTCCCAAGCAGTGTTGTGCCCTTTTTAGTCCTCTTCGGGGTGTTTTGTATTCGGGGGCTCTCTCTCAGTTTTTTTTGAAATTCATGTGTTAGAGTCAGAATTAAGGGGTTGGCTTGCCGGAACTGTTTTCTCTCTAATTTCTATTATTTTTCTGATTAAGCATTAAACATTAAATAGAGAAAGAAATTGTTAGAACATTGTACTTTCTCAAATCAAGGCTTTCATTTAACTAATATTGGCAATGCAAAAACTCCCCCTATATTAAAAACCTACCCTTAGCGTTTTGCATTTGGGGGGTTAATATGCGGGACCAAAAATGATGTGTACAACATTTTTTTTTATACTTCTTTAATCTATAATGTGACGGGATGTTCCAACCCGTGGGAATTCTAGAGTTTTTCGATGTTCTATAAAACCCGTGGCATGCACCACTTTCCAAATTTTCCAAAATGATGTTCTAACAGTCCGTCGTTTGCTCTAAACTGGTACCATACCTTGGGCTTCAACAGCACCACCGCGCACCGGTTTTTTAAACTTAAATAATTAATCCAAATGAGTGTGTGACTGGCACAGTCGTGGCAAAGCGTGCAGCGCTGCGTAGGAATCATGGGCACACGGTTTCTGGCTACTGAATGAAGCAGGCAAAAGGAGAACCAGCACAGGCAAACGGCTACGAGTGACGAGAATACAAAACACTTGCCGATAGCAATCTCATCATGGTCATGCAAAAAAAACGATTGCCAAAGAATCCGAACCCTTCGAGCGCGACGGATGAATCTGAAGCAACAGTGCCAAATGATAGTCATGATGACGATCACCTTCATCATCATCACTGCCACCACCACCACCACCACCAGCATCATCATCATCATCGTCGTCGTCGTCGTCATCATCATCAGCCTCATCATAATCCTCGTTATCATGCTCCTCATCCTCCTCATCCTAGTCATCATCCTCCTCATCATCCTCCTCCTTCTCCTTACCATCATCATCATCGTCATCATCATCATCATCATCATCATCATCATCCTCGTCATCATCATCATCATCATCACCACCACCATCATCATCATCATCATCATCATCATCTTGATGATGAGGAAAAGGACTAGGTGAAATTGAATAACCAAACAACATCACATGGGTCCAAACCAGCCTTGGCCTTTGGGCATTCCCTGAGGCTGCTGCCGGTGGTGATGTTGGTGCTTCCATCTTGGCTACGTTGGATGGAGGCACTGGCGTCACAAACGCAAATCTTGTACCTGGACGCCGCACAACAGAAAAAACATGCGGTCGACAGCAGTGCAGTATCTCCTTGGATTTCGGGAAAAATCATTCTTTACAATGCTTTTTGATGTGGGATTATGACACAAAAGTGCAAATTGAGGTTTATACACACGGGCCTCCAAAACGCAGGCTCAAATGCAGTCACATACACATAAGTACGTGCATGATAGTCAGTATGTGCTCATAATCAATTGCATGGTTAAACGTGCAAAGTGCAAACTGTAGAATCTCTGTAAACATACATATGCGTGCGCTCTTCTACATTGGTTTTACGCATTCAATGCATATTGATCTGTGTGTTTCAGTACCTACGCTCGTACAAAATCACACTGCTTTTTGTATCTATCTGCCGATTTTCACGCATGACGCATGCATGTATACATATAAAATCTATGTGCGCAAATGCAGGCATACACACATATTCTCCAGTTATACAAGTTATACATACATGACATGTATATATATAAATATATATGTAAATATACAAATAGATAATTATACATAGTTACAGTAAATAAAGAATAAAAACACAGCATGGATATGCGCATACAAATGCCCGTGTGATAGAGAGGTGTTGTCACATGATACTGCAAAGTGTTATCTATGCATTAGTAGATAGACATGTCTTTTGTCATGAAAACTTACCAGCACATGCTGTAAATTTATGGCTGTGTTGAGCATCCAGTCACCAAAAAGCAAACACGAAGTGCATTTTGCTCTTGCAGCTTGTCCATGCTTGTCCATTACCAAAATGTCAGCCTGGATGATACACACACACACATGCAAATAGCCACATCATGCCTGCAAATGTTGCACAGGTTTACACATGCAAAGACATCTACCAAACATGCATGCACATATCTAGCTGCACAAGCGCACAATGTAAATAAACCACGAACCTCTTTGCGCATTCATGCCTAAATATGTGCATAGTGAACTGACATAGTTCGATCCGAATATGCGTCAAAAATTGCCATCATGTATTTTCTCATTCATCATCACAATTCATCGCACTTCATCACTCCCAGTGCCGCGAGCACGTGCCAGGGTTCTGAAGCCGAACCGAGAAATCACCTCGCTTCAACACCCGCAGCGGCGTAGCACCCTCCAAACCCAGTCGGTTCACCAGTTGGTTCTGGGTGGGTCACTGCGTAGTCCCACAGGTTCGTACTAGGAACACTTGTTGGTGGTGCTCACCACCCTGTAAAAACATTCACAACCAATCATTTGCGACACAACCAATGGTTTGTAAATGCCCGGGACCACAATAACAAAATAATAAAGCACCAGTCTGAACATCTAGGAACTACAAATGATACCCAGTTGCAGAGGCTGACTGGCTCTCCGCTTGTGCTGGTTGATGATGTGTAGTGGTGGACAAGACGAAATGATCAATAACGGTTCTTGATGGGAGATCCACTTCTGATAAAGCACCATCAATTTCAGCATTAATTGATAGCTGATGATTTGAAATAGATGTACATTCAGAGCACTCCTGGCACTGGGTTTTGGAGGCCAGTCACTAATAAACCCGTTCGCTCATGTTCCCTCTACCAAGCTGTAAGGCACTCTATACCTGTGCAATTCGATGATGCTTGGCCCCTGACAAACCATGTGCAGGAGGAAACTCTAGACGGTGCTCGAGTATTTCAACATGCTTCATCTCATGCGAGAGAGCTCTACAGGAAAAACATGCAGCAAACTATATAATATTTGGATTCATTTGGAAGTAACATCTGGGAAGAATCTCAAGAGATTTTTTGGGGTCCCGCTATCAAAAATACCCAGGGAATTGCCACAAAGTAAGCCAAATATTTTCTCCCAGAGACATTGCAGGACTCCCTGCCCTGTCCACACTGGGACCACTCTGGTTTGGCTCTTTAGAAACCATTTTCGTACAAGGCTGGCGGAAATCTGGATGTACTTGGTTACTTGCGGAAAGGCAACAATCCCCAGATACTGGTGGTTTATGGACAGCTCAATCTCCCATTGATAGCTACATGAAAGCCCGGTGCTACCAGCGCCCGTGCTCGCATTTTTTGGAGCCGCTTGAGCTCAGGTCTGACTTGAGCTCACCAGCAGACCGATCAGCAGCAGCAGCGGGCTGCATTTGCAGCTGCAGACTTTGGCCTCCACGGGGTCAAATGGGGTCCAATAGAAACAGAGATAAAACATATATACCAAATTTGGCAAATATTACGGTTCAAACCGGCTGCCAGTTTGAAAAACAAGAGGTTGGTGTAATGTGATAGAAGATAATGTCATTGCCCGGTAGTTGCCCCACACTCTTTGCCAGTTGCCGTTCTCGTTCTCATTGGTTATAGTTTTACCCTGCGTGTGGTCAAGTCGCACCTGAAACTTATGAGCTTGCCCCTAGTCAAGCACAAATCCCCGATGCCACAAACAGCTCCAAGTGGCAGTCATGCTCAATATCACCCGCGTAGAATAGAGGCTACCCCCTTTGGGGATGCCTCAGGCGACCGTGAGGGGTCCATTAAACATCCTGGCTTGGCATGTCCTGACACCTCAAGCCTTCACAGCTCAAGATCACTACATTGGAATGGGCAAGGTTAAATCCCCAGGACGTAATTTTCAATGACATGGTATCACGGTATCACCCTTAGCCGGCAACTTCTGGAGAATGCCATGCCATGGCTGATATGGGGCACCATGCCTCGCTCCGTCGCGCGAACTACGGCACCCCCAAGGAACTCTTCACTGTGAGGGTGGCAACTTCTAGAAGATTGAAGATAAATCACTTGTTGATACATTTGTTTCTCTTCCTTTCTGTGTCAACTTGTTAAGGCTTTGCAGTCTAATATCATCCCAATTCTTGTTCCTACAATGCAGCAATCCTTCTTAGTTCTAGCCAGTAGGCGATGATTGGCATAATTGTCAACCAATTGTCGCTGAGTTTTACAGGCCCTGAGTGCGAGCACGTTAATGAACTGCATACTCACCACAAGCTGGTCATAGGCCTTGCGGGCATATCTCAAAAACAAACCTACTGAGATTAATGGATTGATCTGCCCAATCTGAGTCGTACCTGCATCGACATCCTTCCTCTCCACCTGCCAAGTGCACTCATTAAGTCATTTAGGCCAATATGCGAATAACTATATCTTTTATCAACCACCATGAGCCGAAAAATTCATGTTGCATCATGCTCAACCATCGTGTTGTGGTTGTTGCATACACCGGCATTGCTCCATGTAAATATGCCTTTTGCCACCACTCCGTTGCATACATCTGCGGTGAAAGGGCGCGCCCCTGCGTGTGTGCGTGGCAAACTTTCCACATCATTCCACGTATCTGGTTGGTCCTCGCTGAGAGTTGTGACGATTCCCGAGCATACATATCTTTCGCTTCCCTAATAAACATCAATCTTCGTCTTCTTCTTCTCCATCTCCCTCTCAAGAGTTCAGCCAAAAGCTGAAGGGAGCACTTTTATCATTAAACAGTTTCCATGTACATCAACAGTACCGCAACCACATGGCATCATGCATGATACTAACCATATTATCCAAGTATTCTCCATCGTTCACAATCACTTCACAAACCATAAGCATCACGAACCACATCATTAACATACCACTCACCAAGCATATGAACGACCACCACATGGCCACCACTTAGCTCCGACACGGCACGCCAGGTGGTGACCAGTTCCGGCCGCAAGTGCTGCACTTCGGGGCTGAAGGCAATGAGGCGACCGGGGCCACCGGGGCCACCAGGCTCCGTCACGAAACGCCAATGGCCATGCCTTGGGATCCCATGGGGGTCCCAGGTGAGGATTCAACCGTGATCCAACCGTTGACCTTTGACCTGGCTACTGGTTGGTGGTACCGCAACGAAGAATATTTTCCGGTCAACCAACCATATTATCGGGGAAATTTTATGAGTGGTTGGTGGTTTCATGTTCTTCGGAAATTTTTATGAATGGTTCGTGGTTTCTGATGACAATTACTGGGGAAAAGAAACATCTTTGAAACCACCAGCCAGGAAATCACCAATGAAAATCAACAGGTTTTGTGGCCAGTTTGCATGCATGAGCCATGATGTGTTCCCACCATTGTGGAAGCTGGTGACGATGCTGTAGCAATGTGCGGGTTGGTAAATCGCTGAGAACTGGATTCCAACTCAAGACTGGGGTAGAAATCAAGGAGTTAGAGATTGAGCAAACAGATCAAGGTTTTGACATGCATAAGAAACATTCAGAAACATCAAGGATTTTTTTTTGCCAGGGCATCCAGTGGTTTTGCCCGGGACATGGCATGTCCATCAAGGAAAATAAGAAGCATATTAAGAAACAGATCAAAGAAATTGAGGGTTCAAGAATCAAAAAAAATAAGACATCAAGAAAAATGACGGAGCACATCAGTTCTTTTTTCGTAGGATCAATAGATGATTTTCGTAGAAACCAACAGTTTCTGTTTGTTTACGAGCTCGCATGGCATGGACGATGCACCAATGGCATATTTACCAAGCACAACGCATACCTTTGACCATCCCGAGCACCATAACCAAATCAAGGAGATGAAAATTCCAGAACTATCTTAATTGGATATTCAGTTGTTTGCTGGGATTGTAGGTTTTGATTCCAAATCTTAGCAATGCCTGGATTGTGATGCTATATGTTGTTTTTCGCCCCAGGTCTCGTATGAAAGGCACCAACCAAAAGCACCTGAATATCTCGACTCCCTGCCAGATCTACCCGTGCTGCCGCACACCTGCTGCAGCTGCCAAGGATCGTGTTGCTGAACTTCAGCAATATAGGATCCCCGTCAGAGCGATGATATGCTGGGCGTCGGTCCGCATCTTCCCGTCGCAAGTAGAGCCCATCCAAAACCTGAGGCAGATCGAAGTCACCAGCAGCTATTCTTCAGCTGTTTTCAATCTGGGTAGCATCCATGCAGTTTCCCATCAGCAATAGATATGATCACTTGATGATGACTATGATGACCACACATTGAGCTTCTTCAAAACTAGATAGTTCTCATAGCGCCTCCCCGTGTCGTGAGTGTCCTTTTCTCATCACACGTTCTTACACACCATCATTACGGCATTGCCAACTGATCGAAATCAAACTTATGCCTTACTACTATATATTCACCATATTTCATCATGATTAATTTAGTGTTGATTCAGCAGTATACCAACTATATAACTATTAGATTACTAGCCATTACTAATCCATATTCAAAATATAAGCATTACCAACCAACCATTCATCAACCCCAAAGTTTCTTACCCCTGGGGCAGCTGCTGCACCTGTGCAGATGCATGCCTTGACTTCACCGCAATTTCGGCCGCGCCCCGCGCAGGGCGCACTCGGAGCTGGATGGAAAAGCTCCCATTGGGCACCTGAGCTGAGCCCCCGGAGGAGCAAACTTTTCAAGACGTCCCCTTGTGCAGTTTCATACTGCCATCGCACATCACCACCATGCATCACAAACCAGGAACTAAAGCCATCCTACCACGCCTTATGAATGTTCCGCGAACAAAAAGTTGATGACTCCACAACTAAACCTGCATTGCTCTCGTTGGTGATTGGGGCCAACTCCATCCAAATCATTCCAAATCCAACCACACATGACCGGCTCAATGAACTCAGTTGAGCCTACTACTTTCCTGCAAGTCGTCGGGCGCGTCCTGACCGGATCTCCCATTAATTACCACCTAGCAAGCTAACCTTGCGGCTACAAATAGCCTTCTTTTTAATAAAACCAGCTTAGAATATTACAAATATGGCATTTTTTCCACTTCCACGTTAGTTTGCCAGAGTGTACCTCCTTCAACTACTGATCTCGTTCACCGGGCCTGCTTTGGCTTAGACTGGCGAGTAACAGCAACATCACCGTGGCGAGTAGTCCAGGTCCAGTCTGTGCGCAAGAATGCGCAAGGCCAATGAACAAATGTGGTCATGGTTATAACCTTTTACGCTGGTTGATACTGGTTCATTACGGTTAATAATGGTTGATAATGGCTAATTAATTATGGTTACAGTAAAAATGTTTGACAATGGTTGGTAATGGTTGATAATGATCATACTAATTGTCATGGTTGATTGTGATCATTACTACCGGTTGTAACCATTAACTATTGGGTTGATGATGGGGGATGATGACCGACGATAGTGGTAAAACATCTACTGGTTGGTTGTTCATCCACCCCGTCCTTCAAAATGTTAGTCAACCAACCATTTGGTGATAACTACCAGGGAAAAGAAAACATGCTTCAAACCACCAAAAGGATTTGCTTAACATTCGTAGCCACCAAACAGATTTGCTTAACTTTCGTAGGGCTACTGGCTATAAATGGCTTTGCTGGATAGTCATGGTAATGGGCTGTTGGCAGCTACTCACGCCTGGCATGTTGTTGACAAATGCTGGAAAATATTGGCCAAGCATGGTTGGTAACGATCAATAATGATGGTTGATAATGGTGCATGCCGGCTATTGCTCGGTAACAGGATTCCACTTCTTCGCAGGTTCCACCGATGACTATCGTTCTTTGCATTGCACTGCGGATCTTACAATACCTTGAATACTGATCTATAGTGGGGCCACTTCTGGAAGATTATGCATTGCAGTGGTCCAGAAAATTGCTGATGCTGATGTCTCTAGGCTGTCACGCTTCGTTAAGCAAGAGTGAGATTAAAACAACACAAACTGGGGCACGTTCTGCACGAGGACGTGAACATCAATGCTTCCCGAAAATGTGTCACTTTTTGCTTACAGAAACATCTGCCGAAATCAAAAGTGAGAAGTCAAAACTGTTTTAAAAACCATTTCATCGCAGTTTTCAGAAAATAAACATGATAAACAGTCGACAGAAACCAACTCTACACAAACCTTCGTCAAATATACACAAAGGTTCATCAGACTCAAATGCTTTTCAACTAATAGCATTGGCTTAGAAAAGTCCTGGGGGCCGCTCCTGGCCTCGGCCAGTCTTGGGTTACCCCTGGCTCCACATGGCGCTCCCAACAGCCTCTCCACTGGGAGCTCGTGGCCTCCGGCCATCCCGTGGCTGCACGGAAGTGCGGCTCCTGCGGCGCCATGGCACAGGCGGCTGGGGGAAGTCCAGCGGATTCCGCCCATCACTTTGACCGTACATTTTTTTTATTGTTCAAAGGTGGGCTTATGAATTACAAACAAATTGGCTTGATTGATTTTATGATTGATTGCAAACAAATTGGCTTTGAATTCAAAGGTTCTGCTTATGATTGATTACAGCAAGTCAATCAGTATAACCTTTAAAATTGCAACAAAATGGCTTGTTATAACCTCTAGAACGAAATGGCTTATTACTTTACCAAAGCTGAAGATAACCTTACATTCTATCATTATTTGACATATTTTCCCTGTTTTTCGTGCCCTGTAATCTGTTTCAAGATACCTAGACAATCATTATTTAGGATTTCCAAAAACCAATGTGGCAAAATGCTCACAAATGGTGATAGATTGTTGGGGTGTTCTGATGATGCATCTCAGTGGATATCCCAGGATTTTCATGATAATCTAAGATCCAGTGCTTGATCTTGAGCACTGACTGGGACCTGTTTCAGAAACCATTTAGAAGAAACTTCTGAAACTCTTATGGAGTTGGGTGTAGTTTGCTTCTAACTACTGATGCAATTACGCAGATCTCAGCCATGTTCTTTCTCCGAGAAGCTCTTCCGTCAGCCGGGGCTGCAGCATTCCACACTTACATTGGGAAAGCAGCAGTGGTTTGGATCCAGCCATTTCTGACATGGAAACAAACCCGTTGATGTCACTTGCACAAGGAAACTATGGGTGAAACTATACGTTATGTTTGATAGTCTTTTAAGGGTATTGAAGAGGTTCGCGTGCTGCTGCTTTGTTTGTTTCGTGTTGTTTTTGGGAATCGGACAGCTGAAGGAGCCACCAACAACTCACCACTTTTTGGAAGTTCATGTCGTTTTCTTGCCGGGGCCCCCAAAAATTTGCCAAGAGACATGGCTGATGAGAAGCTGATGCCCTGAATACAACATTCGGCAACCGTTGCATCTCTGGACGGAAGTCCTTGCTAAGGGGTATTCCATGCCTTTCGAACCAACCTGGTGCAAAGAAACTCTCAGAAACGCCTTCATCTTGCCACCGGCGTCCAAAGCCATGGCCCATCCACTGTCGTAAAACAACCAGCAGGAGTCCCCTGCGACACGTGGGTCAGGAGGGTTGCACCAATTCGAGGGATTACGTTCTCACACGTTTTCAACACAACAACTAGGCAGATCTAGGCAGATCAACGTGAGGCAAAATGTCCATCCAGCACCGGCTCTAGGGCTACCTGTTCTTCCTTGCCTCTGTAGGCAGGACGCTGTTGCCAAATGCCCATGTATTGGAAGTCTCCATCACCTGAATGGCCATGGCCATGGCGCAGGTGCTACTTACTGATACCGACTGATACCATGTCCTTCCGTCCTGGTGAAGGTGCCATTGTGGCCTGGGGGATATCTTTAGAGTACAAAAAGGTGTGGAGAGATAGGCCCAAAACACCTGCATGATTTGCGATGATAGGCCAAACGTTTGGCACATTCCTTGGTCACTAAGGAAACCAAGCCAAAAAAAAAAAAAAAACATGATCGTTTAACCTGCAGCAAGATCTGTCACAGCTCCACCAGTGCCTTGTATTCGGTGGATATCATCTTCGCATATCATCATCATCATCATCATCATCATCATCATCATCATCATCATCCATGGTAAATCCATCATAATAAACCACCCACAATTTACCTTCACGAACTGGCAATCTATCCCTCCAACATAGGGAGGTCTCCGGATCTACGATGATCACCATGCTGACTCACGCGGCTCACCGTGGCATCCCAGTGGCAGGACGTGTTGCCCAAGATCTGCAGTCCACTGGGCTGCAGCGACTCCAGTTGCAGCGCGGCCGCGCGGCCGGCCACCCGCCAGCAGCTGGATCTAAGTAGGTGAAGATGATCCAACTGCTGCTGGGTGAGTTGATTAGTTCATTAGTTGATGGTGAAGCAGCTGGATCCAACTGATCGAAGTGGATCTCTTTAGTTGATCAAATTTGATCAGCTCATCAACTAATGAACAGGGGATCTACTTAGGTCGTTGTGGATGTTGATCCGCTTGATCGTTTGGTTCAGTTGATGATCCATAGAGCTGATCTCATGGACTGCGAGCTGCTTCTCATGTCTTCTAACTACGCAACTTGTAAAAAATAAATCCACCAGCCGATCAGCAATGATGACTTTTTTTTTGTTGCCAGGGCTTCCAAGGGGGTTTGCGCGAAGGTACTAGACTACTGTCATCATCAACCAATCAATTTTGAACCAAAAGACTAATCCAAAACCCATCCGTTACATTCTGTTACCATCCATTGACAACACTAAGCACATCTGCCACTCAGTTGCCAATCATTATACTCTCCTTCAGCTATCAGTGAAATTGGACTGCAAACATGCCATGAAGTGCGGCGACAACAAATGGTATACAATTCAGCCGGGTGACTTGGAATCTCTCCCAAAATGGCTACATCCAGCAAATGAACCGTGAACACATGCCCTGACAAGGTACCACATGTTCGATGCTACCCAGTGCATCCCAAAGCACCTCCCACATCTCTCAAGCTGTGATTGACTCCATGAATACCAGCTTCTCACCACCATGAACCACACAAAGCTCGAACTAGATCAAAAAGCAAGCCTCAACTCCTTAACCACTATGTAACTATATAACATGCTAGATTGAAAATCCACTCATGACCCGAGAGACGCCTCCTTCACCATCAACCGTTGCCTATCCTACCATTTGGTCAGAAGCCTCCTAGTAGCTCCTGGCCTCCCCCAACCACCAGGGACGGCAAGCGACGGCAAGCGCACGGCGTCGCGCACGTGCGTCGCGCCGCAGGAGGCCAAGGCGGCGGCGTGGCTGTCGGGGGAGCGGCTGATGAGCCACGTGCCCTTGGCCTCGGGGACGTCCATGGGGCCATGAAGTGGTGGAATGATGGAGGATGATGATGATGATGATGAGGATGAGGATGATGAGGATGTTATAGCTGTACCAGGAAGATACTTTTTTCATGGTGGCGTGCCATCAAGCAGCCCAAAGATAAATATGAGCGGAAACGTCAACCAGGCTAGGTGAGAACATGATAGGGTCATTAATTTCTAGAACACCTGTTGATGTTCATCCAGGCAACATCCTTGCGAAAAGTGATGCAAAGGCATTGCAAAAAAGGCCACAAAAAATATCTCTCTCTCTCTCTCTCCATCACCATCTCGATGAGTTCAACAACAGCTGCAGTCAGCTGATGAAACAAACACCATCATAGTCATAGTCGGTCATTTTCGTTGGCTCCAACCCTGAGGGGTCTGGGTCTAGACCCTCTCGTACGGCAGGCCCACATCTGACCCACAGATCCGCCTCGCTGTAGAAGAGATAGGCTGATCCATCGAACTTTTCGTATGAAGGTCGACGGCCCTCATAGGTAGCGCTCCGGCGATATTCACCATTCACCGCGGTGTTCACAACGCCATCCCACCCCGAGACCAAAAGCACCTGACAAGTCCCGTGGGAGGTCTCTGTGCATCAAACTTGTTTTTCTAAAGGTTGGTGGTGGAACCACCCCGTCGTGCGCAAGTCAACCAACCAAACATGTAGAAATACATGTGCGAAAATAAGGAATGTTTGCAACCACCGACAGTTGATATCTGCACAGGCGTGAAAGAGAAACGCAACTACACAAATTCTCGAAGACTAGATGGGCAAACAAATGCGCATGTACGTACATGAATAGCTGGATTTACAAATGGAAAGCTCGCTTGCGTATGCAATAGGGTGGTGGTGGATTCATATGAAAATCTTGATTGGCATGATTTGGAATGAAAATCAGAACATTGAGGTCCTGAGCACTTTCTAACGAGTGCTTTTTAAAGCTGTGAGATTCTCCAAGAAGCGGTGCAACCTGGTCCGCGAGAATTCTACGAAAATCTTTAGTGTCCTTCCTTGTGATGCATATACATCCTACAGGGAAGTGCTAGGATGGATAGCTGGATGCCCATCTCAGAAAGAATACCATGATCACATCAAACCTTGACTGCGGTTATCTAAAGTCGTACCTGCTCGAGGGCCGACCTTGCTTGGAAAAGAGCTGGCAAATGACTTCGCAGAGTCCACAACCCTTGACTGATCCACGTACCCTTGCTCTTGGACCCTATATTCTTTAGGTACCTACCAATCATGATCTTGGGAATCTCAAGTCAGCTATCCACCAGCAACAAATCTCCACAAACAACGGCCTGTTGAATTGGTGCAGGTACGCAGGCCCAAAGGAACATTCCAAAATCCTGGTTGCAACATGTTGCAACAGTAAAACTATGGGGGCTGGGGGTAACAACGACATCAAGAAGTGCACTCCCTGAGCCAAGCAGCAAAGGGAACCACTTGCTCCTCCAACATCAAAGGTGCAACAGGGATACACTGCCGCGATCGGCTCAATATGTGCCAGTGACTTGCTCCTGAAGATTAGCCAGCACAGGTTGACTCACAGACTCTCAACTCATGCCTGGCTCTTTTCAGCATCAGTACCTTGTTGATATTGTTGGTTCAGAAGTTCAGAACATACTTGCCGCATCACTCTGACATCGCGTTGCTTAAGGACTCTTTGTTTCAGCGAAGGCAGCACTGCAAGATAATCCAAAACATAACAGGCCAAATTCCGACCATCTTGCATGGAACTACAATGAACCATGGCCGAATGAGCTGGTTATGCAGGGGCCAATTGGCTCCAGGCCTCGGGATTGCTGGCTGGTGGCTGGCAGGGACTGGGATGAGCTCTACCCCGCAAGGCCCACCGAATCCAACCTGTGGGCAACGACAAGGCTGCACTTCCCATGGCTGCTTGTGCCACGACTTCACCATTCACAGAGACTTGCCACTGGGAGCGAAACGACACCTGAACTGTGCGCCCACAGCATGGGGAGGGGACAAGATGGAACAACCAACAATAATCAACAACCCCTATGTGTTGCGTGTCGCACATAGCCGGCACCATATGCAAACAGTACTGGTCACCTGTGGGATTGGTGACTGGTCTTTCGGTGCTCCAGCCCCACATCTGCCAACCCAGGACCTGCCTGATCACTGCTGAAAACAAAAAGAACAGCAACTCACCATGGCTTGCTAATTGCGCGCCCAATATCAGTCACCCGATGTCAGTCAAGATCAATGGTGTTCTCTCTCTATATATATATATATATATACAAATATAAAAATACATATCTATCTCTATATATATATATATATAAATATAAAAATAAAATTACATATCTATATTTATATATGTATATATTTATATTTATATTTAGTATACTTATTGATCTATTGATTTGTTCATTTCTTGGTAAGAAAGGATACATACAATGTTTCACAGTCAAGATACCAATGCCCAAGCACCAGTAGGGCTGCAGGGAACGATGGATCGCAAGCAAAACTCTACGAGTTCCCAGTGGCGCCTGAAGCGAAAAATCGGTGAGGCACCAGCGCCAAGTAGGACCCCGGAGGGTGACCTGACCTGGTGTTTTCGGACATTTAATGAGTGTTCCTCAAAATAATGCAGGGAACCCAAAAAAATGATTTATTTATTCATATAGATGGTGAATACACGATGATTTAAGGGGTCCCCTAATTTGAGAAAATTAAACACCCATCTCACAGCCGTAAAATAGGGAGGACTATGAAGGACTGACCTGTGAAATGTCCCTGCTTTGAGGCAGGTCAGACAGCTAGGTTCCAGGCCAGAATTGGATGGGCGCCACGGGGTACCGCAATATTGTAAGGACTGTGAGATTGCTCAGTCCGCAATTACTGGACTGCGTTTGTTGGGTTGGCAAGTTTAACACACAGCCACTTCAACCAAAGCCTGTCCGGTGTCGTATTGCATCATCGTTCTCACGAAAACGCTGGCCCAAGAACTTGGCAATCGGCAAAAGTTTGATGCAAAGAAATTCAGTATAACTACAAGAATATAACAACTTTCCAGGGAAGGTGCTCAGTTATGATTGCCCACCGCTGGAAGAGAAAAACAAAATCACTTTACTAATGCTGAGGACAAGCCGCATGTAAAGCCCGTAGGCAGGTCGGCCATAAGAATCTGAACCGGGAAGCAATGTATATTCACCTCGCACTGATTGCGGTGATCTGCGAAAAAATGGGCTGGGAACTCCAAAGCTCAGATCCAAGGACATGGCATTCGGATGTCAGACTTGGCATATGGCGGTTTCTTAAAATGCCGTGTCAAAATCCATGTGCGGGTACCCCCAAATCATCCCGTCTCTCAATCATTGAAAGCAATCAACGATAATGAACAAACTGCTTTTTGAAATAATGAATGAATGAAAGTAATATTCCAAATACAGTACTGATAAAAACTAATCAGCCACTTCAACCACTGTTGGGGATTCTCTATTGCCCATGTTACGAAGAAATCAAACAATGAGAAAATCAGGGTGCAGGTTGCTGGTCCAGGCAGCCTGCAAGCAGCGACCAAGGCGACCCTTTGTTGACTGCCCAAGTGATGGAAGCTGGCAAAGGTCTGGCCATCAGCGCCAGTGGCCCCTCCTGCCACTGGCCCTGCTCATTCAGCACCTGCAACAGGTCGTGGAGGACTGGAGCACCTCCCAAACTTGCCACCATCCCCAGGAGCCATTGTCATGGACTGTTATTGCTAAGCAGTAAAGAACGAATCATGATTCACCCACTTTCTCGTTGATCGGTGATCAATCATTTGAGCATCATGATTCACCATCCTATCAACAAACACCAGCTAATCAACCACATAATGAACCACCCAACCATAACCACTCAACCATCCAATGATCTACGCGTTGCTCAACCATCTAAACCATCTAATGACCTATATCCAACATCAACATACATCAACTCCATCAACCCCATCCACCCCCCGCCCCAGCCACCTGCCACGCCACGTCCCGGCTCTCCGGGCTGCAGGCGCAAGCCTCCGGTCGCTGAGCCAAGGCCCCAGCGGTACTGGTGGACAGCTGCCAGCCGCCCAAGTCGTGGCTGTAGAACCTGGGGGCCACGGCCCATCCCAAGGCCACCGGGCCCCGGTCACCAGGTTTCACCCCCCAAGAAATGGTGAAACCTCGGCCGTTGAGATGCGTTGATGCGTTGCTGATGCAAGGGCTGTCCTGTTGAGGATCTGATTCTCTGTGGTCATCGCTGATTTTGCGCTTCTACAAATGTATTGGCCATGGTGATCATCAGCTGATGGTAAGCATTGCGTAGGGGGTCAACAAAACGTTGAAATCCAGAATGATCCAACATGCACGATACACGTGATAGAATGTTGTGCTCACGTCCCTTCATGCGTGTTCAAGAGGCATGCATGGATGGGGAACATCTTGAATGAGGATGTTTAATAAACTAGGGTGTTGTATTGGCAAGTAATTACCCAGCACCAGCATTGGTGCAACAGCCATGAGAGGCCGGCAAACATATCCTTCTTGAAACAAAATCGCTGATCTTGATTGCCAGTGATGGACATTGCCAACAAATGATGATCCTTTGTTGCGGACCACTCTTGACTCACACCCAACTAGCAAAACATTTCCTGAGAAGTCGAAGGGTCGAGAGAGCGCTATCGGTAGTACTGATGTGAGGTAGCAACGATGGGCATGCAGCAAACATTGGCTAGACTATGATTGCACCTCCACATTCAGACACTATCTTGAATTGCCACTGCCAGGTTGAAAGGCCTATTTTGATCTGCGAGTGGTTCTGAAACCAAATCTTTGGGGTTGTCACAGCCACTGCTTTCACATGGTTTCACCACGTTCCCGGCTCAAAAGCACATATGGATTGATGTGGATGATGTGGCTAGCATTTTCACCAAACAAGACGCGACCCAATTCCTGGACTCCAAATTAGATCCAGCAATAAACTGCCAGGAAAAGCCGTGCCACCGTGCCTCCAAGGCACAAGCGCATGGAAGCATCCGGTTTCACATACGCGGGCCTCCCAGCCTCATCATGGCTTCGCTGATACTCGCCACGGACGTGGCTGGCGGGTCCTGTCTCGGGCCCGGCCACCTCGATGAAGAGCGGGGCCGGGGTGGCCAGCATCCCGAACTGCTGAGGCGCGAAGCCGAAACAGCTGGAGATCAACCGATCCGGGCGAAGGAAGGAGCTGTTGCAGAGAGCCACTGTGACCGAAGATGGACCTTCCCTGCGAAGGAACTTCCAGGCGCCGTCGTCATATTCCAGCCAGATGGTGCCATGTGCACCACCACAACGTTCCAGAGCAAGTCGGTAGATTGGTAAATCCTCAGGGCCAGCAAGGTCGTCCAGTTTCTGCAGTAGGTAGTCCCTATCATACTGCTACCTTCAAACATTAGTCAAAGTACAAAAACATTAGTCCCCATACAGCTGCATTCACATCCAAAGGTGCAGGCCCTTGATTGATGCTGATTACATATCTACAGAGCCCACTAGTCATATCTGTGGAGCTACTGCTCTGCCGCGACAAAACTACAAGCAATCAACATCTGCCAAGCTGCTGACGAAGGGCTTGACACTTGGCTTTGCAAGCAAAACTGGCCCTCCACAAATGGGGCTGGTCCAAGTCATGGCAACTATTCTTGGGACCAGCTACTGGGTATTCTGTGGAGTCTGTAGCCGGTCCAGGGGGGGTAGTCAAAATCAACATTCCTGGAGCCTACTCTTCTCTTGCAGGTGCTGCACGAGCATTCATGTTTGAAAGTGACCAGCAATGGCGGGATGGTTTCTTGTACAAAAATCATCAACTACTGTCAAACATGATTGTTCGATCAACTGCCTAAACATCAAAGCTGTTGTTGTCAATCTGCACGCCCTGTTAAAACCATAGCAAGAACAACATTATTATCCAACATCCATGTATAGCTGGTGTGCGCGTGTAATCATGCAACACAACCTCCCAAAGATTCCGAAAGCAATCTTGTCTTCGTTGAAGCCCCATGACCACACGCCTCCAAACCCAAATCTCTCGCAGCGTCCCCTGAGACGAGGAGAACTCTTGGAAGTTCAACTGGACGCACATGCACAGACCGCCCTGTTTGAACACCTTGGTTTGCTTCCGTGGTGTGCTGAGATGAGCAGAACAGATAAGTAGGGGCGGAAGCATGCACATGCTTTGCATTTTCAAAGATGCTCTGTAATTCCTTTCTGAAGGTTTGCAATCTCAAACGGAACAATTTAGTCAATTGGCAACTTTCATGACCAAATGAAGCACACAGGTATGTAGAAAAGTGATAAGTACCGCACCCTCCGGCATGTGAAAATTCAACTCCGGTTGAAAGATTTACCTGTTTGAAAGAAAACATTTGTTGACGTGTCCAATCATTCTTTTTAATCCTGTAATGCTTGACATCGACCTTCAGAGTGGACCCTCTCAACTGGCTACAGGGAAGTGATCTGCCAACCCGTGGGCGAGGGTCAGGCTAGTTGTCAATACAAAAACGTTGGCTCAAGTCGGAATCCAAGGGCCAACAGTGCAAGTCTCAATGTCCGTGGGGACCATTGATTCCTGCCGCCCAGCGTGCTTCGTACGCATTTGTTGGTGGCCATGACCGGTGTCTGTCACCACTCATTGGTGACCGTTTGTCCCATCTTTCACCACCCAACTTGAACCACACAATGCGAAATTATTCAACCATTATGATTCTTGACCAATTGGTCATCAACCACAATCATTGGCCATGAGCCAAGACCATTGGTCATTGACCAAGATCATTCATCAATAGCCAAGATGATTGCTCATCAGCAACCAGTGTTGTTGGTTGCTGAGTTGGTCAATGTCTTTCACAACATGTTTTCCCCACACACGGCAAACATCTCCTCCCAACCACCCCGCCGTGCCACAACCCTCGCTCCTGCTGCCGGCACAAAGCGTAGAGGCCACCCGCAAGGGACTGCTGGATCAGCCAAGACTTGCGGGATGCTTTGTACCTCAACAACCATGGGACACTTAGATACTCTCACATGCATTTTTTGCGTGTGATTTGTGCGTTGTTGTTGCGTTGTTGTTGTTGTTGTTGTTGTTGTTGTTGTTGTTGTTGTTGTTGTTGTTCTCGTTTTTGTTTGCTGTTCTTTGGGTTGAGTTCAGTGCATGCCCCATGGTCCCACACAAAATAAGCTGTTTCGAACTTTGAATCAGTTCAGACTGCGACATGCTTCTTGCAAGCTGCTTCCGGCGATCCCACTTGGGGGTTTTGTAGGGTGTCGACATGGGATCTGTTTTGCAAAGTTTCTCTTTGAGGCAAACGGTGCATAAGCGCTTGCAAGCCTTCTCTATCGGTGTGCATGTCTTTGACAAAGAGCCGATATGTTTGCATACTATAGATCTGTAGATATGCCAAGGATCAGCAGCAAACCATGTTGCAGTTTGGTACGTGCATTCAAGGAACAAACTCCAAGAACCGATTTGAAGGTAATGCTGATGACATCAGGAGGCACACGGGTTAACCAACCAAGTATGCTGAACCAATTGTGGTTCATGCTGCTCCTGATTGAGCATATAGTGACAACATGTGATAACCTCGGGTCTTGGCAATCTTCAATGCAAACGTCTCAACACCACATCATGATGAATCATATTCCACCCATTTGGTTGGAACACTTCTGGTGGCTCCTCTGTGGACGTGTTCCAACCTCCTTGAAAAGTACCCCTGGCTTCTATTGGCTCCTCAGCCCTCCCAATCAACAGCCAGCATTCATTCTCTGTTCATTTCTTCATGGGAGATCCCGAAGTGTGAGCCTCGACAACAGCCCCACAAACCATGGAGCTGACCCCAACATATCGCGTGTGGGTCCGAAGCAAAGAACTCAAGGTCCAGGATCTGGACGACCAACCCATCTACTGCGCTCAGTGTTGAGAATATCAAGGAGGACCCAAAGCCGTATGATTTTGTCTCTTGCTGTTCACCTTCGACGCGAGCATCAACAAGAGAGCAACAACTAGGAATGATTGAACGCAAGCACAGCCAGAAAAAATATGGTGACACACACATGTGTGATTGAAAAGTATGAAAACACATGCAGGCAAACAGTCATGACGCCTCAATAGATCACTATGCTACAATCTCTTCTATCAAACAGTTGTCTGACGGCAGGTAGACCAGCAATTGTTGAGCTACACCTTTGAAAACCACACAGCCCAAAGGGCTGAACCACCATTCAACCACCAGTGCCGCAACACAGGGTAGACTCGCATCCACATGCGCCCAAGCAACGCTAGGACTTTGGTGCCATCGGGCTTCTGATAGACCTGAAGGCAGGGATCATTTCTGAGTCACGAGGTTGATATGCCCAAGACTCATCAAAGATACAATAAAGCAAACTCTTCAGATACTAGCGAGCGTTACAGTAGTATACCTTTTATTCTTCAAAGATGAAATGATCAATTCAAGTAGGACAAAAAGTCAAATCAGCAGATATACTGCAAATTAGACTGCAATAAATTCTGCTATGTTCTTAATGTAACTCATGCTTTGAGGGTCTGAATTGTGGCTTTTAAAGGTGTTGCTGTGTCCCTAAGTTGGGGAAGTGACAACTGCTGTATCATGTTTTCAGCCCAGTGGCCGCGCGTCCATCTTGCATCTCCCTGGTCTGAATGTATTCCTGGGCGTGGACCGCAAGATCTTGCTACAGAACGTGCCTTAGGACCTTGTCCCAGAGACACGGAGGCCTACCGGTGGAACAACATGCTAGCGAACATGCGTGGCATTAGTATAACAACAACAATCCGCACACACACCATCTTCATATACAAATTGGGACCCCGTTTTACTGCCAGCTCAGTGGTCCATCCATCCAAGTGGTCAGAATGGTACAGGAAGAGCTGATTCCCAAAAAACATCAAACAATTGAAGAGACCACGGTGCGGTTCCATGATCAAAGAACCTAATCCCAAACGATTTTAAGATTTTATGCCTCAATCCGCGCAAAGCGCACTCCCTCCTCCTTTTGACCTTGAAAACCTTGGAGATCTCGAGCCAGCCAGCTGGAGCACAACCCTGGAACAATGGTATGCTGAACTTTGGAAGCTGACGGGACCCAAAGTTGACCTGTGGCATCTTGCTTCAGTGGTTGGATACGGTCGATGAAACCCATGTCTTCACCTGGATCGGTCGACAATCTCAATGTTGGCCGCCAAAACCTACACGGTCAAAACCATACTATCGGAAATGCTGTGTTCCTTCTGACTTTGGCAAAATCCACATGTGTATGTGAAAAAAATATACATGTAAATCTCTCTCCCTCTCTCTTTCTCTCTATGTGTGTGTGTGTGTGTGCTTGTATGTGCGTGTGTGATTGTCGGTGTGTAGCATCATCATGTTCAGCTATTTTTGGATCTTCTGCATCACGTCCAACCATTCATGCTGAAGATACGCCATCACCGTCACATTCGATGCAAGATCGTACCTTTTCATGTTCACAAAATCATGGAACCAATCACTGCCAGTTGAGCTCCTCGCAATGGAAAATTATGGATTCAGCTGGTATGGTATGGTATGGTAAGGTATGGTATGGTATGGTATGGTATGGTATGGTATGGTGGGACCAAAACCACCGCTTCAGCTGGTGAAACGTCTCCAATCAAGTGATGTTGTCCATTCTTTCACGACTTTCCATGTTTTTTTTTTTGCGTGACCTTTCCATTCTCTCTCTCTCTCTCTCTCTCCATCGCTATCGGATCCACTTTCCATTAATATCCATCATTTTTCCATGATCTCCCACAATTCCATCAGTTTCCAGCAATCCGGTGAGCAAATTCCCAGAGCCAAGCCCACGGAATCCCAGGGTCGCCATTGATGGACATGGACCAGGCCAGCAGGCCGCTCACGCATACAGCACTGGGGCCGCCCGAAACGCTGGGTGATGCCATGGCAACTCATGGCATGCCGCGCCATGGGAGCAGCGCCCGGCAACGTAAAGGCAAGGTGTGTTGCGCATAGTCGTGCGTTCACAGACATATCTATATTCCATCCACGATGTAAACTTGTTTTCTGTGTCTGGGTGCCTGATTTTGCCTGTGCAAATTGCTTTTTTCTTTTTGGATCTTAAACTTATTGTATACAGTATGTATGTGCACTGTGTATTTTTCTCAATGTTTTTTCTTTGATTAGATCTATCTATAGATGCTAGCTACTTGCTTTTGACAGTCGAAAGGAAATTGCAAATGTCTGATACTATGAATAGTGTTACTTTGGCATACTGTGACGAGTTTGGCGGTGCCAAAAAGAAAATCCCTTGTAGCTATTGTTTAGGCCTTGGCCATCAAAGGGGTACAGCACTACACCCAACTTTACGGTCCCTTGACCATAGCGCACTCAAACCATCTCAGACCCAAGTACTTCCACTGAACATGGCAGTGGCCACACGATCAAAAGCAGGCATAGATGAGACCTTGATCGCGTTGCCCTCAACCAACAATTGCGCCTTGGAACCCCTGGCCCTGGAACCAAAACGCCCTCAGCTTCCTGGCAGCAATGTGATTGAAATGCATACTTGAAAGTCAAGCAAGAATACCAACTAAAACAGAAAAAAAAAACTATCAGCAAAAACATGCAGGAACTGACTTCTTTGTGTTCCCAGGGAGGCTCTGTTCCGTAGAACACTGTCACCGGGCACAGCCCTGGGGCGCCATGCCATTGCCACACACCAACCGATATGGGCTGGAGCTGAATTCATTGCAGGCTGCGCCACCATGATGGACCTGCATCAAGCCACATAGCTTCAGGCATCTTCAGGCCAAGATCTAAACCAAACCATCAACCTTCATAGGGATTTTCAATATTTGAGTTGCATGGTGTTATATATAATAACTGGTGGTTGATTAATTTGGATGTCCATTTCGTGGTTTCGAGGTAGTTGTCTCGCGTGGCCAACTCATCCTCTCGCTGGTGTCCATCACATCAATCAAATCATGGTTCTATGCTGCGTCCACGACTGTAGTGATATCAAAGGCCTGTGCCATGAAGTGGCTTACACCCAGAAGTCTGTTGATCAGCTGATCAACCAGAAGTCGACCAACAAGTTCAGTCAAAAAGCCCCTCATGCGGCGGAAAGATGCAAAACTTCCAAAACATCCAAGACTGACTAATTACTTCCAAAGGGCTGCGGTAGGTAGCTTGTGGTCAAAGATTCCATGATATCCGCTCAAACGCTCTCCGTCACTCCCAAAGTCCAAACTTGCGGACCACTCACAAGTACCCGGGAATTCCTTACAGTAACTCTTTATAAGGGAAGCTCGTCATTGTAGATGTCTAATCAAATGGACGGGTCAGGACGGCCAGGAAGCACAACGGTAGCGGGCTCTCCATCCATGGTGCCACCTGAGTTTCACCACAGACTTGGTCAGCACCGATCAGCAAAATGCCTCAGCCATGACGGCTTCCATGTGGTGTGGGCATCCAACACATGTTGTGCATAATGATGCAAATGCACACGCGCATTGTTTTCTACATTTCTAAATGCATGTAAATGTGTCCATCTATATGTAAAACAAAAGTGCGATGCTGCAGCTGCTCAATGTTAAAATGTCTTTAAGCACCTCTTCAAGGCTAATCTGCGCATATTCTTGCAGCAGAAGATGTCTCAAAATGTAAGTTCCTGAGATTTGAGAAAGGTACGGAACACTTGAATTCTGAAGGGTTAATGCAGGGTTGATTAACGAGCAAAGCATGAAGCAAATACATGGAGTATGCAGGGATTGTCCCACATGTCTTCCTGGCTGCGCCCAACACATGGGCGCCTCTTTGGTGGGGCCCCATCTGTGGTGGTGATTTCGAGACCTTCCAAGGCCCTACTCTGAAGCACATCTGCCACATGACCAGCAGGTTGGTGAGCCGAGATCTTGGTCCCCGAGCGATCGCTGTCGGGGTCCAACCATTCACCTTCGATGGTGATGACGAAGGGGTTGCCTGCAACTTGCACTGCTGGCAGTCAGTGGGATTGTATGGGATGACAAAGGGTTCTAGACAAGTCTCTTATCCAATACTGTGGGTCGAACATCTGTTTAGCTAACCGTATATAACTCAATGAAAATCTTGTTCCATTAAAATGTGTTGTGATGATTTCTGGGAGGCTCATGCTGATCAAAGCAGATTATGTCAGGCACGTAGCTCCTACACGGATAAGGGTACGAATTGGTGCTGATGGGGACTTTCTCCATGATCATGAAGGGAAGGTGGCCAAGCTGAATGAGAGAATAACACTGAACAAATCTCAACATTGCTTCTAGAATACTCACCGCTGCCTCCCACTGTCTTCCACTCTGCTAAAACAAGATTTCTGCAGGTCTAAGGGGAATGAACCACGACATCACCCCATCGAACGACTCGACTAGGGGGGAAGCTCGTGCACCTGCATACACTTTGCGTGGATCCACAGTAACGCCTTGGTGGGGCTGAAGGGCAGCCATGGTTGTTGGTCTCTTGATAAATGAATCGGGGTGAATTGGTTCCCCACGTCATTTGGTGTGTCAATGGTATCACTGTTATTGCTTGAGAACTATTGATGCTGGTTGTCCTCTCTGGTGATTTCTACGGACATAGTTGCGGCAGCAGGGCGGAAAGCAAATATGCACCAAAATCCGTGGGTTCCCTCGTAGCTCCATATTAACAACCCCGACGGTTGATCTGCCGGCAAGAACGTGGATGTAAAAATCTTCCATTACTCAATTCTTCCTTGACGGATTGACGGGTACCTACCCTATCCACTGCTAAACTAAGATAGCAATGCACCAGCTACAGCGAGCTACATGGCAATTTCTACATCTGGTCTGCCATGTCAAAGGTAGAACGACCAGTTAGGTTGGGTCAAAGCACCTCATTGCACAATGAAGAACTTCTCACTCCATGATTTCCTTATTGGAGTGCTGGACTTCCATTGCTATGAGGGACAACCGTGGAAGTGACCCCAACAGCATACCACGTTGCACCCTGCCATAAATAGTTAAGGAACCAACAAGAGATTGAATCATGTCAAATCGCTCGGTCGTGGTGGCAAAAAGGGAAGGTTCCATGTTCCAAGGATCGATTTCTCCATGAATGCCAGTCACTTTGAGCCAGGTGTAAAGACCATGGTTTCTCCTTAATGGTTCGCTCAAGAATTAGACCATGTGACCATTATACATGGCTGTGGATCAATACCGCGTACCCCTGTCGTACCATCATTAACCCATTCTGCATATTCCCAATTGCTACTTTTTCTCATACTCTACTATTCCTGGTTGATAGCCATTGTTGGTTGTTGTCCCCCAATTATTGTTGGTTATTGACCATTGTATCCCCCATCATTAGCCAGTAGTTGGTATATCACTATCCTTGTTGGTTACTAGCTTCTATCATTGACTTTTATACTTGTTGGTTCCTATCCTTTACATAGAGGCGATTCTCCATCAGTCTCTTTTACCTACCAGTGTCCACTATACTTGTTGGTTACTTCCCCCTATTGAAGACCATAGCCATAGCCATAGCCAACATACATGAATCGCCATGTACGCATCTTCTGCTTCCATGGGGCGGTCCAGGCGTGCCAGCGGACAGGGCTTCATATTGCAAGGTTCGACCTGCGACCCGCTGAGGAGCTGCGGTACTTGAAGTCAACATAGCTTGACTCAGCCGATAAAAACTGGGTGAAAGTCTCTAAATGAGGGGTATTAAGATGTATTTATCCCAGAAGTAACAGAACATTTGTTTGGGTCAACATTGGACCATTGGAGTCTTGAGCTCTCAGAGAGGCCAAACCCGTTGCTATGACATCTTCGGACTTGGCATTTCACTACTGTCTCAGACTTTCTACTTTACCACTTGCTTCTTCTTACGTTTGTACTTACAATACGACTTCCCGCTTTCCGCTGAATGACTATCTATTACTGACTGCTACGAACAATGACAAAGACTTTTGCATTTTTACGTCAAACACAAACACTCGCAGTGCATACGTATGCATGACTTAGATGAATTTCTCATTATTCATCTGGTTGGTGGTTTCAACCTCTACGTAGAATATGCTCAACCAACCAAGCATTTGGAAATACATGTGCGAAAATTAAAAATTGTTTGAAACCACCAGCCAGTACGTATTCGATCATCATTGCTGGTAATCAACCCTTACTAATCGCTGGAACACCCTAATATTGACCTGCCATATCATCATTTATCTCTTGGTCTTGAATTCAAAATATTATCTTAACATACTATAAAGCTGAAATTGAAACAACTAGCAACCACATTCACTAGCTAGTTGTCTTCCCCTATTAACCAAAAACCAGCGAAGCCATGGGTTGCTTCTCCCTTGGTTAAGCCTTGGAGCCGCCGGGCCCGAGCGCCTTGGTGAGTTCAGATTGGCTGGGACAAGCTTCTCCGCCACCTGTGGCCTAGCGCAAGCGGCCAAGCGGAGATGAAGCACCTGGGGTTTTTTCATAGGGGGGTTATAAGGGTAAATAATAGGGGGTTAGAACTTGTAATGGTAAACAGCTAGTGTATGATGCGGGGGTGATTGTAGAGGACAATGAACAATAGCTAGCTTATAACATATAAGAGGAAATACTAGAGGACAATCAACGGCTTGGCCATGCTCATCTAGTATGTGGCTAGACTAGTGGTATATGGCTAGCTGAGTAGATTATATACCGTTATATACAATAATGGCTAAACTGTTAGTATATGATGGCTTCTCAAAATGGGGACCCGCTAAAATGGCTGATTTATCACTACAAGTGATTATTTTTGGGTGATTTGCCAGCACCCCTGTTTGGAGAAACACCCATGTGAACCAGGGGGGTGTCTACATGAATCGCGATTTGCAATCGCAAAAAAAAAACGCCATCATGAACGAGCTCGTCAATGATGATTCAACACTTCAAGCGACATCCAGCAATCAATCATGAACGAGAGTAAGATGGTCAAACAATTGTAGACGGTCTGATCGATAAATCAAATCATTAGCTTATAAATCAAACATAATCAAACAATTAGCTTGGACGTGTTTCGGCTACCAACTTGCATGGTGGCTTTCACACTTTCCAACGGTGAAGCCAATCGAGCACTACCCAGGCTTGCCGAGCGGATCAGCAGTGTGAAGTCATGCCGTGGAAGGCCCGGGGGGTCCATCCATTTCGGGAACAAACTCTGTCCTGTGGCCAGCTTCCTTGCTGATTTATGGCTATGGGTCAATATGGACCAACCAAGTGGGGGTAATAACCAGTGATAATAGGGAAAACAATGCTTAATGATAGGGGAACCAGGGGTACAGGGTTTTGACCCACTGCCATATGTTGGAATCACATGGAATCTCTTGCATTTTGAAAATTGTCATATAGTAAAATATTGTCATATAGTAAAATATTGTCAAATAGTAAAATATTGTCATATAGTAAAATATTATAAAATATTCCATCCATGATTGCTAGTCCGCCACCGATGCGCGGTGATAGAAACTCCAAGGCATCATATCTTTGCATTGGTTGGTCAGGAGGCATCCCATAGTCAATGCCAGGTTGAACGCTGATGTGCCTGGTGGAAGGATTTCTTTCTCTAAGGGTGACGAAACATGACAAGTTAAGAACACACCAATCTTCACCCTATCGGAACGGTGAGCTCTCTTCCTCTCTCTCCGCAAGTAAGTCTGTAAGTAATCTGTCTACGCAACAAGAAGAGAGGGTCCATCAAAAGCTGCAAAGGATACATGTTCGGAATTGTGCGGGAGAAGTTGCCGTTTGACATTCGAAACAAAGATCTGGTTGAAACTGTGTGCATTCTGCATGCAGGGATGGGTTAAAACAAAGAACAGTATTGCCAAAGACTCATATATCATCACTAAGACATGAAGAAACGACGGTTTGACCTGTTCTCAAGCATGTGCCACATGGCCTTTTTGCGGTCGGGGCATTAGGCCAAACCCAAAAACTCTTCCAAGACGTTCCAAGGCATAAGAAACTCCCCAGTGCCTCCTGTGTGATGGCACGCTTCATCCGGACCTGCCCACATATCTCGACAGCTCCACAAGGAGTGCTTGCAAAAAGCTCTTCGGCGTGAAGATCCAAGCGCAAGTCCATGAGGATGGTCAAACATACTCAAGCCACACCAAAACCGCTTGGTCGTCCCAACCCCCAAAGCAGGAGGGAAAATCAAAAATGCTTGAAACCACCAACCAGAAAATGAGGAAGCAACACTAGTCACTAGGATTCACAAGGCAATTTCCCAGCTTCCAGCTGAGTGACGGGTTGGTTCACAAGTTGCCGCCGGCACCTGTCCACCGCCACAAACCTTGTTGCATTCGTCGACCACCCACCAGTCGGTGACCTGACAGGGTGTGCATTGCAGTGAAGCCCCCAGGTGTACTTCCCGGCCCTAACAATTTGCGGGTCAATGGGCAATCCGCATGAATATGTATGAACAGTTGCCACCTTGTGTAGGCTGCGTGCTGAAACCATACCTATTGCATTGCTCATCAGCAATTGGTGCTCTCACCAAGTCAACAGCAACACTAGCAACAACAACAACAACAACAACAACAACAACAACAACA
>VSDK01020594.1:59603-76185 GCA_009767595.1 Symbiodinium kawagutii
TAGGGAAATAGATGGAAATACCGCATGTGTATACATAGCGGATGCACAATTGGGGGAAATATCTGTATATTGAGGGGCAGTGTCCATTTTGGTGACCAACACGGTGACGAACAAAACATACACGGATAATGCCTGACCTCTCACAAGCATGGATCATCAGCGACAATGATAGGAGATACTGACCAACAATGGAGGACCTGACCAACGAGCACAAGGGACCGGAAATGTTCTGCAGCACGGCAGAATGACCAACAATATCCAACAGTCAAAGGGGTAAGAAGAAGCAACCAACAGTGATGGGGAAAACACGTGACCAACTGTAAGTGTACGCCTTTTTTTGTGTCTCGCCAATTCAATCCAATTGAATGGTCATCTCTTTCAGGTTGGCCAACCAAAGAAGAACGCACATGAATAAACAATAGATGAAATCACCAAAATCAGCGAATAGTATCCAATAGTAAGCTAATCCATCAATCTAGGGGGACTTGCGCTTAATGTCAACCCGAATTTTTTGAAAACCTGATGGGTCAATTATTATATATATATATATATATGTATATATATAATTGCGATTGATTGGGGGGCACCATGTTCATGGAGAACTCCAAGGCTTCCCTTTGCGCCTTCAGGGGCCTTCCGGGCACACGAGCAGATGGCCGTGCCAAGCCATGTGCAGCATACATTCGGTCTGCGAAGTCGCCCAAGATGTCCTTGTTGGGCACCAGCTCAGACTCCTGGCGCCCAGGTGTTCCAAGGGAACGTGGCCGTGGGATTCAGGACTGGACATGGACCGTTGAATCCAGGTCATCGACAGCTTCTTTCCAAGCACATCAGCGCAAGAAAACATGCGATTGCCTTGAAATGGATCTGCAATGTTTTAATATATGCATGTTACATGTCATGTATCAAAATATGCATCCATCTGGCCACCACCCAACCATGAATGGGTACATATGGGTACCATCCATTGGAGGCTGCTGGATCTTAGCCCCGGTGCCTCTTGGGTGCCAGGTAAGGCCAGGACAGAGGCGTACTCGCCCAAATGACCACTGCCACCTCGGTCCCCGGTGGGTGCTCCAATGGCCCATGCATTCGAGGAACCATCGACCGTCCCTATCAGACTATCCATCCATCTATGCATCCATCCATCCATCCATCCATCCATCCATCCATCCATCCATCCATCCATCCATCCATCCATCCATCCATCCATCCATCCATCGACTCATCAAATCAATCT
This sequence comes from Symbiodinium kawagutii, assembly GCA_009767595.1. Classification (NCBI taxonomy): domain Eukaryota; class Dinophyceae; order Suessiales; family Symbiodiniaceae; genus Symbiodinium; species Symbiodinium kawagutii. The sequence goes on from VSDK01020594.1 coordinate 60,844, forward strand.
ATCTACCTGTGTGTAACTCCCCTGCGAAATCCCAGATTCCCCGCAAACCCTTTGGGAAATGTTGCTATCTGCTGGTGCTCCAAGCCACTGACCAAATGATCGAAGAGCAATGCAGAGCCTCGAAGTTCATCCTTGGTTACTCAAAGTGGCCGTCTATCTGAATGAATTGGGTTGAGTAACCTGCATTAGAACAATAACCATCATTAATCTGGATGAATGTGGTCAAATGAAATTCATTGATTGATCAAATGAACCAAACAGAAACCATCCCTAATTTGCTTGGTCGATGGGAAAATCTACAGAAAACCTCTGTTTTCATCACTACTTACTTGTTAGAGGTTTTCTGCAGATTTTTCCATCGATCATTTCTGAGAATCATAAACCACTCGAGGTTCGCAAGACTGGTGTTTCGTTTGTAAAGGTCTTTCCATGTTTAAGCATGATTGAGACTGGGTTCATGCCGGTTGGATCCAATATGACCCAACAAAATTTCTGTAATGCACTCAATTTTTTGCCAAAGTTTGCAAATTGCGCGGTATTTACAGCTATGCAGGTCAGCCCACCTTGCACTGACCGGCCTGCAGGTCGTTGACGCGAAGCAAAGGAGCATCTGCACTATCCTGGATGAACAATCAAAAACACAACAACGAAAAGGTCCGCATCATTCTGCAAAATCCCCTCTCTGCACGTGTGCAGTGCATGGATTTCCGGAGATTTTTCCATGAAAATGCCCAAGCAAGGTATGCAAGGAAGGGGTGAAACTGTCCAGGGGAGCCTGGGAGGAGAACTAACCTGACCCATTTAGCCAGAGAACCCACGGGAGCCACGGGCCGCCAGAAAGGCCCCGCGCCCTCGCTCCTTCCCGGTGCCAAAGAGCCGCAATGCTTCCTCCATCTGACAGGCTGTGCCTGTGAAAATGCCCAGGCCTGGCAGAGCTGTGGAAATGCGCCATGCTGTTTGGTGGCTGGTGGTTTCAACCCATGGTTGACTGGTGGTTAATAATGGTTCATGATGGCTAATAATGGATAATAATGGTAAATTTTCATGGTTTATAATGCTTAATTGTGGTGAATAGTGGTTAAAAATGGTTGACTATGGTTGATTATGGTTGATAGTGATCATTACTGATTATCATGGTTGATTGTGAGCGTTACTACTGGTTGTACCCATTAAGTATTGGGTTAATGGTAGGGAAAATGACCAACAACAATGGTAAAACATCTACTGTTTGGTGGTTGAACCAACCCGTCATGAAAAATATTAGGTATTTAGATTCATGGTTGCCGCGGAAAGAAAACATGTTGAAAACATTTGAAAACCACCAGCCAGTTTAGGAGGTACATTCTCTAAACACAATCTTATCAAACTTATACGGAAGAATCATATTAGGAATAATCATTCCTAGTTAAGCTCTTTTTATTTGATGCTTTCTTGCCAAAACGTGTTCAAGCTCCTCATGTCCAACAAACAGACACACCTTTTTGAAAAGATTTGGCCCGTCTAAGGCTCCGTGAGAAGGGGATCCTGTTCACACGGTTCCAGCACAACATGGTTTGGCTATCTGCATCAAGTCGGGCGGGTTTAAGACAGGTCACCTGTAAGGTCACCTGTTGGACCCGGGGGATCTCACCTCCGTGACCAACCCTTGCCCCCCGGACTCGCCATAGCAAGAACCAATACCTGTATAGATCTGGACCCATCATGACAACTACGACCAACATCAACCACCAATAGGCCCATCAAATTCATCCCATGAGTTGATCCACGGTGCCAGGGATGACCATGGCCATCCATGGCCCCCATTTCTGGCACAGTGCGATCGACCGAACCGGGCGGCCGCCTGATAGACCCATCAATTGCGATGCCTTCGCCCTGGCGGTGGCCAAGGGTGGAAGCAATTCAATGGAAGCATCATCTACCCTCTGGTGATCTAACATGCAATGGAAAATCCACCAATTATGGCTGAGTTCCCAGGGTTTGATAGAGAAAAAATGTGATTTTTCAATTGCTATGATAGATCACCAAAGTGTAGCATGTAAATTAGATCTATCAAAACTTCAGTGATTTTGGGGGGTTTCTTTCAATTGGGGACCCCCAAAAATGGGTGGTTAATTTCTATAAATTGTGAATGACGAATATTGAGAATGATTTGGGGGTGCCCCTAGTCTGAGAAACGCCCATGTGGGCATTCTTTAGCAATGAGCAACCATCATTGGCCATGTTCCTGTCGCTACCTAGAGAAGGGTTAGCATGATTAAATATTAGCCATAATCTGCGATTCAACTGACTATACCGACTGTATATATATATATATATATCCAACAATCATGACCCTAATCTAAGTCGGCTCATTACTAGCCATATCAACATCCACCATCATTAGCCATTAAATATCCTATGATATCCTATGGTTGGTCGTTACTGCCTATACTTAACCATTACTTAACCATCCACCCCTACTAGGCATCATGATATTTGGTTCTCAAGCGTCTTGCAATGCTGGCCGCACCTGCAGTCCAAGCCTTTAGTGTAGTTGGACAGTATGGCCACCGGGGTGAAGGCATGATTGCTTAGGCCGAACCTGCAGGGTCAAAGGCTTTCATGCTGCAGCAGTGAATCTGAAGCTTCTGAAGGGTCGCTGCGAGAATGGAGTTTTCGGGCAGCAACTAGGTACGAACGCGTCAGTTTTGAGACATTTTGCCCATTTTTCTACCCCAAAAACATTCAAATAACAACTTGGCCGAGTCCATGGGACATTCGAAGGGTGGCCTTAAATCATCCGGTCGAGATCCGGCTGGCTGAAACCCAGAACCCCCAAGCCCCACTGAACCAGTAACCAGCCGCGAGACTGATCAACCGGCTGTGGCCCAGCCTGGCCAGCGAAAGGTATGCAGGATACAATCCATCAAACAATGCGTGTGCCCAGCGATCTTGCCAAAGTGCTCGAAACAATACCTGCTGGCACGGACTGTGTTTTCGTCAAGGATCAGCCCGGTTGAGATCATCAAGTTACACCATGACTACTTGATAATGAATTGCTATAGCAGGCCACCAACTAGCCGTATTCAACTACATTTTCTTTGATTCTTGGCTTGTTGTTGGCGATGGCTGATGACCGTCTTTAACGGATGGTAATAATCCCAACTACAATGTGGCGCCCCAAGTTGAAAGTTGGTGTGCATGCGCGTGGGAATCCACAATAATTCACATTGGATGGCACATGTACATGTTTTGAAGCACGCAACTATTGCAAACCAAGGAAAGCTAGATAGATGGATTTGCCTCTTAGTATTGTACATCCCCCCAATTGTCTTCGCCAATCTTTCACGATTCGTCACGGCCAAATACAGCAGATTACAAGTGAACACGTCCGGCTGCTGCGCACACTCAAGCCGCGATGATGGCCAGCGATCCATTCACCTTGATGAGAAAATGCAGGCCACTGTGCGACCAAGACTCGCCTCTGATTACTCACTTTGCATCAAGAAAACAATGTTTACAAATGAATGGAATTCAACAACACCATGAACAAACAGCATTTTCACAGATGAACTGAATGCAACACCTCCAATGTAAGGCATCCAAAAGCAGTAACCTGACAAGTATTGACATCACTGCAACCTCAATAGAACAACTAAATGAGCGAAGCTGCAAAACATTCTTCATTTCGTAAATCGCTAAAATTAAATCAATGGACCTAACTATTGAATATGTGACAATGACATGCAAAACCCTGAAACTCCCAAGTTTGATGCAAATGGTTCTCCGCCAAAGCACACTTAGAGTCATCAAGATAAACCGTGCCACCCCCAAAACTCTAGGAATTCACTGTCCAGCACGAATGGTGTGCATTGGTCTGCGCAGTCTTTTTCCAGCTAATTTAAGCTGCCTGAGGGATGGACAATCAGAATCCGAGCAAGCAAACGTACAACATAAATACTGATACTCATTTCTTCCCCAGCAATGCCAACCCCATGAGCAGTCTTGAAAAGCCCTGCCAAATCTTCAGGCGATGGGCGCCCAGCAATGGAAGAGCGCAAAGGGTTCGTAATCCCGGCCTAGAAGCATCACCATCTGCGCAACTTGGGGGAATTAGAATCAATTAGTACATAACAACGATAAATTTCCCACGAATCAAAAGCGTCAAAGGGAGAAACAACTGATGGTAGGTAACTGGGGATTCGGAGCTCATTATCCAAGCGCCTGCGCCCATTGATCAACCATAGAGGATTGACTGTCACTCTGGGTTACTCTTCCGTTAATTATCAGCCAGCTTGTACAGAACATGATTAAGATTGTTGGTGTTGTTGTTGTTGTTGTTGTTGTTGTTGTTGTTGTTGTTGTTGTTGTTGTTGTTGTTGTTGTTGTTGTTGTTGTTGTTGTTGTTGCTTGGTGATTTTGGGTCTTCATGACCATCGCTACAGCAACCATCGCTGATAGATCGCACCAGCGATGTGCTTCGCACCAGGGACCAGCTGAAGCATCGTTGATTGACCTCCAACTACAGCGCCGCCACCAAGGCTGGCAAGGCGCGTGCGTAGTCCTGGATGGCCTGCTTGGAAGCGAAGCGCTGAATCTTCACTGTGACAGGCTTCTCCACTCGGATGGCCGGCATGTCCCAGTCGCCTGAGCAATGCTACTGCGCTCCACACGGGCCATCGGGGACGCCGACCCACAACAACAACAACAACAACAACAACAACAACAACAACAACAACAACAACAACAACAACAACAACAACAACAACAACAACAACAACAACAACAACAACGACAACGACAACGACAACGACAACGACAACGACAACGACAACGACAACGACAACGACAACAATGACGACAATGACGACAATGACGACAATTATCACAATGACCACAATGACCACAATCACAGCAACGGCCTGCAACTACAAGGCACTGATGGCCACATCATCGGTAGAGTTGGAGATGTTCTCCATGAGCAAAGTCACAACCCAGCGACCCTCAGACACGTCTGGGGTCAAATAAGCGCAGTGGAAGATGCATGACCTCCAGCGCCATCGCTGGCTGACCAGTCGCCAAACCATGCCACATAAGGACGGCTTTCGAAAGCGGGCTGTCACCACACGTGGCACAATTGTTTGCAATTGAAGATGCAACAACATGGTTGATTAATGATGGTAACATTGTGACTAGAAAATGCAATCAAATAAAGTAACTAAATGATGAAAACTCATTCCAGCAATGGATTTGTGCAGGTCCACATTCAACGGAGAAACCCACGAAACATGCATCCTTTGACTTCGGTTGGAGTCGGAGTGGTCACCTACCCTGGAGAAGTACTCTATGGAACCCATCAATCCACACTTCTCTTCACAATTTCCCCAGGGTGCCGCCCACGTCTCTCCAGGCTTTCACAAGGTCTGACTGCTTGTGGTGGTCCCTTCCCCACCTTGACCCTCACTTGCCCCTTGAAAATGCATGAGACATTGTTTCGAAGTCTCAAGATGACAGGCATTTATCCCAACAAAAGGCAACTGAGGGTCAAGGAGGGTCCAGGTACATATCTATCTTTCACCCTATTTACAATGCTGATAGTGAACTACAGCTGGATAAATAAGAAACCGCTTCAGATGGCTAATCCAGTGGGGCTCTGAGATGGAAACTGAGTATGGAATGCAAAACTGGGAGGCAAAAAAAATGCATCTGGAATGCAAAAATAATTCAAACAATCAACCCCTGTCTGTGGCTCTGAATGTCGCCAAAGGATACTCATGAGTACCACAATGAGTCAAACTCAAGCATGTTCTTGTGGGAATGAGGACCGTTGTAATGTGAACCTGCAGCGATCAAACAATCACATATACATCAACCACATTTCAAGGAACAAATCAGGATCAATACGCAGATTCCAAAGAGTTCGGAACCTCCCGTAAACATCCATAAATTTTGCGCCGGCGTTTGAATCAGTGACTTGTGTGAGGGTGCTTGGTTTTGACCCAGACCGTCTTACACACAAATGCGCGTAGATGTGGGTGACAGTACCAGGAGGTCATTGCTCTATAACTACTATATTGGTTTCAGTGCTTGCTCAGGAGATGTTGGCAGGCATTCCAACCACAGCAGGGAGCTTCAGACCCAGACGGCCAAACTAACTGTTGACTAAACTTGATCAAAGCCCTTGTAACTGTTGACTAAACTTGTTATTATATAGTTAACCCCTTGTAAACCTTTCTTCAGCTGTTGATGTTGATCATTTCTGATCAATCTGCTTACCAAGGCACTGATCATAGCCCCGGGTGCCCTTGCATTCGTAGTGGGACACAAAATCTTCACCTCGAGTTACACGTGGTTTCAACCAGCCATCGGAGGTCGAGTGCGACCGGGTTCCAGGATTGGCTCAAAAGATCCCGAAGGCAAAGATCAATGATCCCGTGGATGAGCCATTTGATGTAAATAATAAGTTATATACGATATGTTATAACTGCCTATGCAAATATAAGGGGTGAGTATGTAATTGTGAGAACAATGAGATCCTCATCTGCCGAGAGATTGCGAACATAAAACAACTGAAAGATGTTACCATGAGCCCCCCAAAAGCCTAAAAAAGAAGGGCGTTTACTTTCCAAAATTTGAGTTATAACTTATAGCCTACAAGAATGCCGGCCTTGGGGAACATAAAACACCGATAGATCCGATAGATGATGAATAATGATGGTTGAAAATGGTTGATGATGGCTGATGATGGCTGATGATGGGTAGACATGAAATGCTAATTTCCCATGATCGCTGATGATGGTTAATTTCTGCCCAAACCACATGGCATGGATACTATAACGTGGAATTTTCAAAAGATATCCAACCACTCCGAAACAACCGGTGAGCCAACACCAACAAAATAATACCGTCGGATGAAAACCAATTTCAGTACCAAATTCTGGGACTTGCACGCACCGAAAAATATCCAATATGGTTTGACTTGTGAATCTGGGCATGATGTGCCATCCACATGGCATGACTCAAGGACATATTCTATGCCTATGACAGACTTGGCGACAAAGGACACCCACAACCGACTTTGAAGGTACCACATGCACCAGTTAAGCCCGAAGGCACAACAACTCAAGTTACAGTTAGAAATTGAACCACCCAGTTTCGGCCATCTGTAGGGACAGCTGAAGCGCATCTTGTCCCAATCAATCTGGGCCGATCTGCTGAAAGGTCGCGATGCTTCCCTGCAGTTACCCAGGTCATCCATACTTCCTTCAAACAGGGAAGTAGCGTTGTGAAACATTCCAACTAAAGTCGATGCTTGAAAATAATAATGTGGATTCATGTGGCTATGGTTATACCGTTATACCAGTCAACCGACTAATGACGATGCTTACCGATGGTCAATGGTGGGTAAACATGGGTAAACATGGGTAAACAAGCAACTACACCACGTTGCCATGTGCACCAAGCACGGCGAAGGCGAGCCCAGCAGGCAAATCCTTGACTCTGCAACATACGCGGGTTAGTGATCTGAACATGGAAATGTGTTGAAATGACTATACATGAGCGTTTGAGCAAAACAAACAGTAAATACATGATATCATGATAAAGCATTGCACAATGAAAGAAAATGCAAAGATATTGCGCCAACTCAGGTCAACCCAGTCACATGTTCGGCTTGGACCCGGTGCTGAAGGCTGTTTCCTGAGCACAGGAAACGGAAACCGGCACCCTCGGAAATCCAAGCAGCTACAGAGCTGGTGGTAGTAGGGACCTGCCATGGCACCCAAAACTTCCAAAAGTGACTCGTCGCTGTGCCTTTGTGACTGAGCAAAATACCAGTTTTGTTGGCTGATGCACCTGTCATGATCAACATGGTGCCTAGATTCAGTCTACATGTTTTCGATCATCCCTTTCCTCAATGAGAAAAACACAAAAGAGCTCTGTCCGTCAATTATGGCACCTGAAACCATCAGTTCCAACCCCCACCAGAACCCAAAAAACTTTCACCAATGAATTGGTAAGTTTCCAAGCCTAGAATCCTGCCAATTCATTAGTGACCTGCCCAATCCACAAGAATGATTGCACCACCTGCCCAATCCAACTTTTGCCAACGGTGTCCGGAGCCGAGGCACGCGAGGTGTGCTGGAGATATGGCCGCTGCACTGCCTTAGCCCCCGGAAAGTGAAACCGCGGCAGCCAGGAATGAAGGTATCGCAATGGGGAACCATTACAAACATGACTGGTTCATTCTTGGCTAAGTGAGGCCATTCCAAGTGATCCTGTCCTGGGAGCCAAGCAAATTCAATGGAATTCTCGTTGCCATGTGTTGGAATACCAAAGGGTATTTCGCACTGTCCGGAGAGGCCGGAAAGGCTAGCAGCTCTCAGAACCAAGCTTGGACAAAAGCCAGTAGTGGAATAGCGGAGCACCACCTTGATCCTGATGGCAAAACCAACCAAACAGCAAAACAATCATCACCAATCAGGTTTTTGTGATCTGTCATTATCAGTAGGCTTATTGGATTAATGTTGGGTAATATCACTATCAGGATGATTGATCATTACTGATTATTAATCATTGGTAATCCTAAGGCAATGATAAGGATTCAGTAACGAATAAGTAATCATTCCTATTCATGACTTATTATCATCACCAATCATCAAGTAACATTTCTTCATGCCGACATTGCGAGAGGATTGCTGACATTAATTGAGCAATACCCTGCAACCATTCCCCTGGCATTAGTTCATTACCATTGCAAGCATTAATTAGCCATGCATCAAAACCATCAACTAGCCCTTGATTCATCATTACTCAAGCAATTGGTGATTGACAACAACCAATAGCAAAAGTAATGATTAACCATCACTCTACCACCAATTCACCATCACTTTCCCATCAGTTCACTATCACTTTACCATCACTTTACCATCAAATCACCATGACTTTACCATCAATTTACGATGGCCTAACCATCACTTTACCATCAATTTGCCATCACCTAAGTATCACCGTACCATCAATCGACCATAACCTAACCTTCACTTTACCATCTCTTAACCCTCTCTGTACCATCAGTTTCCCATTAAAATTGGCCATTTGAATCACCAAGTTGCTGATTTCTCGTCTCACCAGGCCGCGATCAACATTGTAGGCTCCTCTCTCGGTGGGTTTCCGCACACGCCAGCACCAGGATTGCTTGCTCAGTTGATGGGCAAATCACCAGTAGTCATGGTGCCAATAAGGCTCATTGATGGCTACTTAACGATTCAATTAATTGCTACCCAATGGCTATGGCAAAAATAACGGTTGATGATTGGTCAACTAACGGCTATGGCCAAGAAAATGGTGGATGATTGGTGGATGAATGGTTTGCGAATGGTTCGTGAATATTCAATATCAATAACCAGTTGTCCAAGTGACGGCGAATCGACGATTACTAATGCTAAACTAAGGCATAGCCAGTTGATTAAACAAGTGTGAATCTTAATGGTGATCTAGTCGTGAAGCATGGCTGATGGCAGGGGAAAACAGCCCAAAACAGCCCAATACAGCCAATAATCTCTAAAATGTGACAGACCGCTTTTTTGGCCACAAACGCTCCACACGCTTTGCGCACACGAGTTCCCACAACCTTGGCTCAGATTTGTTGCTGGCCTTGGGTGTGGGGCCCAACATGGGATCAGAAATGACACATGAAAATGTGACCGGTTCAAAAAACATTTAAACAACATTTCCACAACCCAGGCAGACTGCAAACAATGACTGGCCAGAATCAACTTGAATAACTAGATCTGCCTGGACTGTGCAAATGTCAGCCAGAACCGGATTTTAAGGTAAACAAAAGTGATACAACGTGATGCTCCCGGAACTCTGTCAGGGAGAAAGATTGTGCACTCCATGCACTATGCGCAGGTCGAGGATGCCATTTAAAAAATTCTATCCCAGCCCTGCACATGAAAAACAATTCAAACTGACAATAAAGACTACACATCACTACACATCCCTTCACCATGTACCTCCATAGCCATTTACTCAGGATATCTCAGGATTTTCAGGAAACGGACTTGCCCACCGAATCACAGACTCAGCTTTCGGCCGTTGCATAGTGGGCAGCGGAGGTGTTCGAAGCCCAGCCACTTTCTCACACATGCCTTGTGAAATCGGTGTCCGCAGGGGAGTTGGGCTTCCTCCTCTCCTCCCTCTTCGTGGCAAATGGCACACGAACATGGCTCCTGAGAAGGAGGCACATCCTGAAGCATGTCCTCCACAATGGCCATTCTGCGGTGCAGCTCCTGAGAAGCTCTCAACACCTCTTTCTGCTGGGGACAAAGCTCCCGGCTGAGCACAAGCTCCACAGTCTTGTTTTCGCGGAAGACCTGGAACATGGCCTGCCTGGGTTCTGAGATGCCATTGACTTCCAGCACAGCTTGTCCGACTTCAATGGGATGCTGAGGATTCTTGCTGTTCCACTCCTTTACGGCTGTTGTGGTCTCCGATACATCTACAACCAGGAGTCCCTGCATGCTCGGATGTCCTCCCATAGTGACACCAAATGGTTCGTCTTCTGGGCACTTCAATACCACTTGGAAGCTGGACGGCATATCTTCCAAAGCCATGAGGGGCGAGGAGATCTTGGGCGATCCCTTAGGGCGGGCCCGGGTGCTTGAGCCAACGCAAACAGTGCTGGAGAACTTGTCATGGCTTCGTTCCTGCTGGCCCAGAAGAATTGCGTCTTTACAGTTCATCTAATTTTGGTGAACCATGTCAACATACCAATTACATCACTTTGGACCTCAATCTTGAACATATCATTGGTGACTTTGGCCATTGGTGACTTCGACCACTCACGACTCCCAGAAGAACCTCTGAAACTGCCAGCTTTGATGATTTCATGGTGAATCTTGATGATGAATTTTGCTTCGCCCTCCACAGCACGAGACGACAAGAGTCCTGCATGCCCTGTAGCCAGGAGAATCCAAATCAACATTCAGCTGGTGCTGTGCAGCTGCATGCGGTACGCCTAACCTCTGGGCGTCGCGGTCCAACCCGCTCGCAAAGGTCGACAAACATCCATGAGATCATCACTGACCATTTGCATTCATGATTCATGAGATCAGCAGCAGCATCACCAACACCAGCAGCAGCATCATCATGAGAATCATCAGCATCATGATCCTGACCATGATCCATTCCTCACAATTCTAGACCACCATTTTCCACCATTGGCTATTGGCATGCCCAGGCTGAAACCACAAGCAGCACTGGCACTTCAGCCGCACAGTTTCCAAAACGAAGTTTGACCAGCACTAGCTACACGAATCCCTGGATAGAATCCTACAAGGCAGTGCATATTCAAAGGGCAACCTACATTCAGCTTGCAATCCGCAAAGTGGTAAGGGCTTGCGGGATAGACTTGCTGCCTTTGGATGGCAGCCATGGTCCGGTTCCACCACCTTTGGACCTTACGAAATCGAGGCCTCCAACCTTAGCTGCCAGCCGAGCTGCACGGATGACCTGATAACCTGCCCATGGCGAGGAACTCTGAGCCCGTTTGGCAGCGGCACAAACGCAGCGGCACAAACGCATCACCACCGAGATCCAAGGAGCATGTCACCAATGTCACAGCATTTGCCAGCCACTTGGGCATCACCTCCCCTGGGCACGCGCCTCGCAATCTCTCTTCTTTGCCACATGCAGAGTCCCAAGCTGAACGCCAAAGTCGTTGGACCTTGGATGTTGCCAGCAGCTGAGTCTTGGTGATTCAAACCCTCAAAACTGGACCGGCAATCTGTGGATATACTGATATATCATGGGGGGGCTGGCAATGGTCGCTGCTCTCCACCAAGCTCTGAAACATGAAAGGACTCTGGGTCTTTACTAGGATGTACGTCTGCCATATCATTTGCCTTTGCTAGGTTTGAAAAAATCCATATGATTTGCCATTGCTAGGTTTTAAATTTGCCATATCATTTGCCGTTGCTGGATTTATAAGTTTTATACTTGCCGTATCATTTGCCATTGCCAGGTTTATAGGTTTTATATCTGCCATATCATTTGCCTTGGCTAGGTTCTACATTTGCCATATCATCTGCTTCTGCTAGGATTTGCAGTTCCTATGATTTACCTTGGCTAGGATTTGCATTTACATGCATTTATTACATCATTTACCTATCTTTCTGATGTCTGGTAGCCATGCTCAAGGCAAGGAGCGAAGCGCAGCTTGATTCGGATGCTCCACACCAGCAAACCTTGGAGGTGCTGGCGTCAGACAGTGCAGGCTTTGGAAACTCTGGCACTTCGCTTTGGCTTCAGTCAGTAGTCATCCGCCTTCGGGTTCCAAGAAAACTCCCCGCCAAAAAATCTGGACCTCAGGAACATTCGGTTTCCCATGATGGGAGTTCATCCCAGCAGGCAAACATGGCAGGCGTGAAGTACCAACAAATAACAACATGAAACAGAAACTATTTGCAAATAAAAGTGCTCAAACACAAGGTGTTTTTTCAATCCACCACGATTCACTGTTGTTAGCAATGGTTCAACGATGATTAAATATACAGTATACTTCAACAAATCAAACATAGTCAATAAATCGAGCGTTATTAACCCTGAGTCACCATTCTCAATTAACCATTATAATAATGGCATTCTTAATCAATCTCTCTCCATCGCAGTATGATTAACCATGATTCAAGATAAAGATTTGGCATGATTCAATAGAAATAATAACAAACTATGATTAACCATGATGTTTGGGGCACCATTTTTTTGCCAAGCCTGCAACCTGTGCCGAGCGACGTTGTAAGTGCCCTCTGGGGCGATGAGGATGTCCCAGGTGGCCTCTGTGCCATTCCTCGGCAGTCAATGCCAAGGGCAGCATCCAAAGTCTGCACGTCAAACAGCGGTGAGGAGTGATCCTGTGCCTCAACAGGGTCATTCTTAAAAGAAATCACGTAAAACCAGGGGCCGTGAGCAAACTACATGTGCTCTATACAAGGAGAGGCCCCTGAGTTAACATAAGTTAGGGAAGTTATAACTTATGTTAGGGAGGTTAAAAAAAGTTAACATGAGATAGATTTACAGAAGTTGTAAGTCGTTTCATATCTATTTGTATCTAGTTATATCTTTTTCTATCTTTTGAGAACGTGAGCAATTTCAAAAGATCAAGCATTGTTAGATTTGAAGGGAATTTGTGGTTTTGTGTGAGATGACCGAAAATCGTGGCTGAAGCGCTCTTTTTTTTCTTCGTTATGGTAAGCAGAGGATATGCGCGCCGGCTTCTTTCCACCAGCTGCACAAGTGAGGTGCTTGTAGCGTTGACCACTTGACTACGTCATTGTTGTTGGACGCTAGGAAAGTCTTTTGCGATGCAGCTGTGTTCACCAAGCGATATGGTGTGACGTGCACAAACAGTTGCCCTTCCTTCTCCAAAAAAAAGCCGCAGCGAGCTGCGTGTTCTGCATTTTGACCCCATAGGATCATGTCACCTTCACAAAAACGCACGGCACCAACTTTGCAAGTGGATGCAATACTGCAATCTCTGATGTTGGTTTCTCGGAAGACCTGTTCGTGACTGAACGGGTTTTCCAGAGACCAACCTTGGACAGAGATGGATGCATCACGCAACATGTCTGCATGTCGATTCAACAGTCGAGGGAGCAGAGACAGACTGAATTGGGACCCGCCGTCCTTTTCAGTCAGAAGGTGTTGCGTGTGGGAAGCAAAAATCCCTTTATAGTCCTTATGCTTAGACTCTGGCCCCCAACATGTTGGAATGCATCCTGTTGCAATGTATTGCTCGCTCAGATGCAATCGGTGGTGATGTTTTGGTCGAATTGCCTTCGACCAAACCTTGGCGAAAGCAATCTGATGAGCGCGTTGCAGTTCCGATAGCAATGCAAAGTTTTTGGTTTGGTTCAGAGTTTTAAGGCATTGCACACAACGGTGCAATGCCAAGAAGGAGAGTGCAGCGTCACGAAGCAGGGGCATATGTTGCCACACGCTTTCTGCTAACCAACTCAGCAATGGTGCCAATGCTCGAGTTTGGCTTGCTGACCCTTTGTACATTGTTCCTGTAAAGAATGTTACTTTGAAAAGGCGTTTGCACCAGTATGCATTTTCGCCTTCTTTGACTGAATGCTTTGGACGCACCCATCCTGCGTCCAGGACTGTTGCCTTGACGTCGTCAACGGTCTTGCCAGTGACTCTTTGCACTTCACTCAATAGCAATTGAATCTCCGTGCAAACAATTCCGTTTGCAAAGTAGAGGTGCATGCTGTCATTGACAAAACGGTTCAAGGGAAGCGTGTTGCAGCAGGCATCCGATGTCCACATGCCATCAGGAGTTATTCGATAACCCAAACACTTTTCTCGTAGGTCTTTGTTCTTTTTGGTTGTGCGAGGCAAATTGTTTATATGCTCTCGCAAATATCGCTGAAGGGATGCCTGCGTATGTTTTGTAAAGGCAGAGATGTCCGGTTCTGCGATTGTGTGAAAGTCGGCACGCTCAGCTGTGCTCTCTGCGTCCTTGGCAAGACAGTCAGCGCAAAATGCGCAGGGTTTGAGTCCAGCGCTACCTTTGGCGCAGAGAGCAGATCGTTGCGATTCCATGTCTGCGACAAACGCAGACAGACGCAGACTGACGGTGACATCTTGACTGATCAAGAAGGGCTGGTCTAGGTTCTGCTGGCACCATCTTTCTACAAAGAGGGTGTGCACCTTGGACAAACCTCCTCGAATCCGTCCTATTTGTTCGTGCGTCACAGCACCAACGGGAAACCAACATTGTGCGCTAGCCTGGTAGTCTTGCAAGCATGCGAAGGTGATATAAAAAAGTAACACCTTTTGTCTAGCTTCTGTTGCAAGCACATTGCCTCCTGTCGTTTCATCATGGCACAAAATGACTTGCAGTGGCCCTGCGGACGCATGTGTTTGTAACATGCGAAGCAATGGAGGGGATGCTTCGCACACATAGCGTAACATCTGTGGCACCCGTGCAACTGCGAACTGAATGTCTTCTTTGGTTTCTTCGATGTGTGGACATCGAAGAATTTCGAAGCATCCACGCGCTGGCGCCAACGCGGCCGCAAAGGCTCGCTTAGAGGCACCGCTAACATATGTTGGGTTTTGGCCAGCAAGTAGACGTTGCATGACCCATATACTTCTTTCACTGCCCAGAGCCTCCAATACTGCTTAAATAAGAAAAACCCTTTAAATAAGCAGGATTTTTTTTAAAAAAAAACAAGAAATAAGGAATTCTGTTTTTTTGAAAACAGCTTATTTAAGCAGTTTTTTTTAACAAGTTTTTTTTTAAAATTACGTAGCAAGAATCATTGTTCATTTTATTCAAAATTCAAAATTGTTCAC
>VSDK01020599.1:4679-70999 GCA_009767595.1 Symbiodinium kawagutii
AATGTTAAATTCATTTTTCAACCTTACACCCTCTCCCATAATCTCTATATAATATAAGGTGCTATTTCTTTAAGTAGTTTTTGCTTTTTGGTCTGCTGTTGGATTTTCTGGGTTTTGGGTTGGAGTTCAACATGAAAACATTATCATTAGCAACGATTGTTAATGATAAAGTTTGAAAATTGGTTCAATGGCGTCTGTTCTGAATACAAATTTTCGTTTGACGGTGTTTTGAAAGGTTTGTTTTTGATGAAATTGTTCGTCCGCAGTCTGGGCACTTGAAGGGGGTTGAGAGTTTTCTTTGATAATATTTGTTGAAATATTCTGGGTCTAAGGGTTTCTTGTTGTATGTTCCATCGGGTTGCCATCGGGTGGATGCTTGTGTTGGGGGGTTGTGTAGTGCTTCCGCCATTTGGTCAAATATATCTTCATCCATTTCTTGCTTAATACCATCAATTACTAAATAGCAGGTCATCTTACTTTATTATATAAGGCGACTAGTCTTTAAGTATTTTAGGGTGATTAAATCTTAGGTATGTCAGATTTTCCGTGCCTAAGTGTCATTAAGTGGGGGTTAGGCACGGAAAAGGCGGTTGTGCCTAACATTTGCCACTTGCCACGCACTACACTCCAAATGCTGTTCCTTCCACTTGCCGCGCACTATACACCAAATGCTGTTCCTTCCACTTGCCACGCACTTCATCACCAAATGCTGTTCCTTCCACAAAATGAGGGGAAAAGTTTTTGATTGAAAAGAAAAGAAACTAAATTTTGGGGAGGGAGCATCATCGGCAGAAGACCCAGAAACCAGCAGGCAATCATCATCAGCAAGCATCATGAACAGTTTTGATAATAAAGTCTAAATCAAAAAAACACATCCAATCTCATCTTAGTTACATATATTATATGGTAGGTGATGCGGTAATGAGTCTGCTTTCGTTCAACCCCATTCGCTCCTCTCTTACCGCACCACCCCCATTTACTTATATTTTTTACCATATATATATTATTTACTATAATTATATATCTATGAAGGGCTCCCGGCGTGAAGTTGTTGTCACCTCCCTTCTGACAAGCAGAGCAAATTGAGCATGTATGTATGTATGTATGTATGTATGTATGTATGTATGTATGTATATATATATGTATGTATGGTGTGTTCGTAGCTTTGATTGGAAGGATGGCCGAAAGTCAAAGTTTGAATGGTTGCTCGGCAAAGTGTCCCATCCAAGTGTTCTGATTGACATGACTGTCAAATGTCAAAGTTTGCTCGGTAAGGTGATTTGAAAAAAGGCTCTGGTTGAACCAAAAGCCAAATGTCTAAGTCTGCAAGTTGCTGAGCAAAGTTTTCCCGCTCCAAATTTCAGTTGAACCCATCCACCGCCCCTCAAAGTAGAGGTAATCCACGATGTCTTCTTAACCTGTCGCGAGGAGGGATTGACCATGATGTTCCATTGTGAAAAACAATGACCCAATTGGTTCTCAAGCAATGGTTCTTTTTGCGCTGTGCTTCCAAGCATGAAGGTTTCTGTCAAACCACCTGTGCGATTGTGGTCGGAACACTGGCTGAGAGACGCACCGCTCCACTCCGAAACAACAAAATGTATTGAATAGAAATGTTGGAAATATACTGTTCCCCTGATTGGGGAACGAAACACCCTTGTTCCCCTGTCTCGGGAACGGTGCCCTCTTGTTCCCTTAGGTGGGGAACACCTACTGGACTGAACATGTATTGGCAACCGCAGCATCGTGGGAAACAACATTCTGCTCATCCCGCCGCTCAACTTCCTTCTTGATGTGGGAAATGAATTCTGGAATGTTTAATTTCATTTCCCCGTTCTGTTCAGAATAGTTGTTGTATTCCTCACTGAAGTAAGCCAACAATTCACCCAAAAGAGATTTCTGCTCCTGTTGAAGTCGGACAATGGATTTCCCCATACTGTCTAGTTCGGGATTTACCAAGCACAAAGCTTTCACCAGCTTCTCTTCGTTGGTCAAATTATTTTTGACCACGGACGGAGCGATTGCTGGAAAAGATGCTTCCGATGGTTTTCAAATCTTCAACTGGAACCTGACGGATACATGTCTTGTAAAACCCTTCACCGAGTCTCACTTTTAGGGCAGCAACTTGGTCGGTCTTGTCCTTGATTTCCTTCAGGTATTCAACGAACTTGCTGGACAACTCGTCATTGACAATGGGCATCGCGTCGTCATCCTTGAACTTGTCTCCCAGCGTCTTCTTGAGTTTGTTCAAAGCCTCGTCTTTCTTCAAGTGCTGTTTTCGTGTTGGTATGCTGAAGCCACCACCAGTCAAACGAAGCGAAACTTTCAGGTAGTCATTGGCCTTGATGTTGTAGTCTGCTAAGGAAGCCATGTCATCCTGAAGCTCGGCTGAACCATGATGAAGTCGTTGGTCTCTAACGGCAATGCCCCATTTGGAGCGGATGACAGCTTTGACCATCTGGACATTGTAGTCATCAGACACCGCAATCTTGATATTGGCATTCATCTCACCAAAATCTTTGCTAATGAAGATGAAAAAGTCACCGTCGTCGTCAAGTAAGTAAGGTGGTTCATCATCTCCTGAAGGTTCACCATTGTCATCATCACTATCATCGCTGTCTCTGTTGATGTCATCTTCATCAAACCCATCATCATGTCCATGACTGGACGCGCCGACAGAAGCTGAAGTGGTGCCCTGCTCATACTTTGTCAGTTGCTCTTTCAACAAATGGTTCTCATCTTTCACGCTTTCAAGTTCCCTTTTCATTTTCCTAGCCCAATGGTCTTCACCCGACGGTCTGGACTTTGGTCTAGCTGGAACACCACCAACGGGCTCTTCATGGCTACAAGGCTTCATGGTTTGTTGAACGTGAATTTGAGCATCAAAAATCTGAAAACAAACAGTCGCAACTGCTGATGGAGGATGAAACTTCACATGCTTCTCAGGATTTCACTCACTGTTTCTTAGTCCGAAGCAAATTAATATATACAAATGAGTGTCAAAAAAATCAATGACGACGCTTCCAAACCTTCGTGCTCAACATCAGGCAAACATTTTGTCCGAATCGTGCCGGACAGGTCTGACTGGGTATGTTCCAATCAATGCCATAGCTACAGGTTTCTCGCAAACTCTTGGATGACACAGCTGTGATTATTGAGAACATGAACAGCATGTATCAAGAGAGGGTTTCACTGCGAGTTTCCTGTGAGACAAAAGGCAATGCTCTCTCGGACTCATGGTATGACCTACTCATCCACAACTTCTTCTTCTTCTTCATCTGTATCGTCGTCGTCGTTCTCCACCGCCTGCTCTTCCATGTTCTCATGGACTTCTGAATCTGGTGGCACTTCAATGTTCATGCCCTCCGTGAAGTCTGAGGTCATCATGATTGCTAAGGTAGGATTGTCCAAGAGCGATTGGGTATTGTAAAGGTATGGACGGTCACGAGACAGCAAATTGACACCAGTGTTGGGGAAGACCATCGCAACATCTGACAATTTCTTCAACTTCTTGAACATGCCGAGTTTCTGGCATTTGGCGATGGCACGGCGACGCAGAGCGCCCAAAGTCTTGTTCTTGGATATGGTGATGTAGATAGAAGCACCATTTGGTAGAAGGACACGCACTGTGATTTTGGCTTCACGACTGGCCTTGATGATGGCTTCCTCTTCAGCCTTCTCACGGGCTTTGATGGCCTCGTTCTCAGCCTTCTCCACCTCTTTCTTGCGTTTGGTGGTCTCCTTGTTCAGCAAGGTCTTCAAAGTCTTCATCTGGGACTCTTTCTCCTCCAACATCTTGAGGATGGTTGCCAAGTTGTCGTCGCTCCACGCAGCGATGGAACCCAAAGCATCCTCTGCCATTAGCATCTCGTTCAAAAGATGCTCACTGACATAGGTCTCAATCATATGTGCCTCTTCCAGTTCAGCGACAGTCTGGCCAGTGGTCTCTTGCTCAACCTCAGTCTGTTCAATCTCCGCTTGCTCATCGTCATTGACATAGCCCGAGGATGAAGCATTGATGGACTGGTTCTTAGGTGCCATGAGGGATGAAGCAATCAACCAAAGAGACGGATGAGCACTGAACGTGTCGGGTCTGCTCTAGTCTGAACAAATAAAAGCGAGAACGACGGCGGATGTGAGTTCAAAAGAGGCGTTCATGATTTCTGATGACAACTGACATGTGATAGTGGTCATGTGTGGCTTCTGAGAAAGTAGTATCAATCAACATGTTCCACCCCATCCGCTTTCTCTCAATCGGTATCCACGTCCCCAAACAAGCAAGGCGTGCCATTGTTCAGGTTGTCGTCGATGAAGTTCCAAAAAGAAGTTGTGCTGTGGCGTGAAGAGTGGCAACCCTTGTAAAAACAAATTTTCAACCGACCGCTAGACATCATAGAATGGACACTACCTCGTATATAAAACATAACAACCACCAACAACCACCACACTGACCAACCCAAACAAAACAAAAACACAACAACCACCAACAACCACCACAACACCTAACCTAAAAACAAACAAGGTAACAATGATAACAAAATGATGAAAATAGTCCTAAAAACCCCACAAGGAAAAACATCAATGGTAAGGAACAAACATTGAACATCAACATAAAACCAAACAAGGCAACATACAACATAACATGTCCTAGGAACCCCCTTTTACCATTTTTTTCCGGGGGGGGGCTGGGAACACGGAGCACGGAACCATATATAGCTGGTATATCCCCTATAGTTGCTAGTTGTTATCCCCTATTATTAACCATTAACCATTGGTTGGTTGATCGATATTTATACTTTCTAGTTATCATCCCATTAACCAGCTATTATTAGTTATGAACCAGCGATTATTGGTTGGTGAACTGCTTGACCCGCAAAAATCATTATACATCCCTCAAGTTGCTGGTTATCATCCCCTATTATTCACCCTTAACCAGCTATTATTAGCCATTTGTTGATGGGTAACGCGCGGTTGGGTCGTGGTCCACCTGGTAATCAACAACCAGGCAAGCTCACAATCAAATATACCTCGTGTTTAACCATATGGTTGTTTCTCAAAATAGGGGGTGCCCCTAAAATGGTTGGATTACTACCATAAATGACTATTTCAGGATGATTTGGGGGTACCCCTATTTTAAGAAACCACTAGTTGCTAGTTATATATCCCCTCTAGTTGCTACTTATCATCCCCTCTTATTACTGTAGGTTTAACCATATAATTCATGGAATTCACCATATAAAACCATGGAATCTCCCTATGAAACCCACCTCAGCATGGCACCAGGTCCACGTTCCCAGGTCCACCGGTTGCGAGCTTCGAACGGCGACAGCCATGCCCAGAGAGACGGCCACCTGGTCGATCAACCCATGACCCATGCCTGGGGGGGGGGGAGGGGGGCCAAGGAACACTGGACCATATATGGCGAGTTGGATCAATATTAATCAACCAACAAGGAGGATAATGACCAGCCAATGATAAGGAAAACAAGGGGTAATAGTAGGGGAACCAGGGGTACGGGGTTTGATCTACACAAATGGTGGTTTCTCAAGCCATAGGGGGCCCAAAATATGGTTGCTTTATTACTATAAATGACTAGCAATGGATGATTTAGGGGTATCCCTATTTTGAGAAACACCCAAATGTACACAACTGGTGTATAATAGAACTATGTACAAAAATAGTATCTTTACTGACTGGTATCTATACTGGCTGGTGATAAGACAACTATACATCTGGGTTGATAAAAATCATATAGGTCAATTGGTCAATAAGTGGGGATATATATAAACATATGAACAACGAATACAGAAATGAATAGATATTTAAATATATTCTGTATATGTGCAAATGGGCTTTGTTGTGATATATGGTGAAAGGTACACCGTCATAAGTATTGTCAACCCTTTCCTGTCTTCTGAGCATCTTGGGAGGCAGCAATGGAGTTGGTGTACCTAACCACTGAACTATGATGACTATACCTGATGTACCATCAGGAACATACATTGATAATACCGATCAACCATGGACATCAAAAATGATCCCGTAAGTGGCCTGACAACCAATCACGACATATAATTGCTGATGTTGATGCATCATTGACAATCTCAACTCAAAACAAATACCTCAATGAAAAAATAGAAGTAAGCTGTCTGCCAAGTACACCCTGTGTTTCCAGCCCAAAAAATATGAACTAAGGTCCGCGTGCTCCAACATCACAAAGGATCTATGAAAAACAAAAAATCAACACACACATAATAAACCATGACAATGATAATCAATGTTTTATTGTTTCATATTGTTTCATACTCGGTGTCGGTCTGAAGCTATGGTCAGCTGATTATTGTCCTTGCTCGGTGCGCCCTCGCCCCCGCCTGCTGTCTCACCGTCGCTTCGTCCGCAAGAGGTTCTTCGGACGAGACAAAGGGCAGGCAGCGGCTGAAGCTCCGGAGACATTGGCAGAAACCTTAGCCGCGACGATAGAAATTGCTTCAGGTTGATGTTGGTTGTTGGCTTTTGTGGGTTGTTGTTGGTTCATGTTGATTCATATTGGTCAGCCAACCAACCATTTCAAAGTACCGGGGAAAACAAAACATGTTTAAAACCATGATTGTTGATCGAGAATGATGACAACACCGCCGGGCATATCCTGGTTGCCTCATGCTGGCGGACATCCATACTGGTTGTCTATTAATGTTGGATCCATCTTGATTAATAAACCATCCATGTTTGGACGAAAACACCACCTATCTAAGGAAAACTGGGGGTGCTTTGTTGATCCAACATGTTGCGAATCTCGGTGGCGCCCAGATTCAGCAACTTTCCCATCCAATGATCGGTGTTGCGAAAGAGGTTTGAAACAGTCATAACCGATGTGCCTTGTTGCACCATGTTGTTTGCTAACATGAGGATTGAATCTTCATGAAAATTAGCACAACCAACCAACAAGCATTACAAACTCATAGTATCTCTGAGTCAGCAAAATTGATGGTTAATCTAAAAATGCTTTAACCATGGTGAGTGATGGTTAATCAGCAAAATTGATGGTTCAACCATGGTGAGTGGTGGAAAACTTCAACCATGGCGTACACCTTGGGATCTGGCCGCAGCGAGTCACGCTTGTGGATGAGCTCCCCATGGCAGCCATGGTCCCCGTTTCCGGTGAAGCCATATGGGATCCGTGGCATGGTGCGACCGATGTCAGATTCTTTGGGTATGTGCCAAGCCGTAAGGTAACCAATAATCCACCCAACAAAATGTTCATTTTATTGGTGGGTTTTGGTTACCTTATGGCTTGGGGTTTTGGGATACCACTAATGGGTTTTGGTTACCTTATGGCTTGTGGCTGGTGGTTACCGACAAAAACCATGGGCTTTGGGGTACCACTATTTTGCCACATATCCTTGTCATGCGGAACCTATTCTTGACGCTTAGCCACAATAGAGTGATTCCTATTACTATCTGCTGATTCTCAACCTTAGTTGTGATCCATTAAGCATTCTTAACCATTGTTATCCACCAATTTTCGTGATGATCAACTATTATCCACATATATCCACTTCTCTAGTGTAGCTCAAGATATTATATTGGCATTTGTTAACAAATCATTGAGCTACCCATAATTGCCCATGGTCAACAATTGACAGGACTCATTGGTAACAAACGCTTGTTTAACATTATTGTTGGCCTTCGTTATTAATCCCCTATTCTGAACCACTATAATCCCCATGCATAACACTTTGGTATTGGTTGTTCCACTTCTGAACCACCGTTCTTAACCATTATCGTTGGCCTTGGTTACTCAGTGGTATTGCCAACAATAATGGTTAAATAGTGGTATTATTATTCATAATGGCTGAAAAATAGAAATACAAGTAAGGCACCACTATTTAACCATTGTTGTTGGCCTTGGTTATTTATCCTTAAATATTAAAAACTTCATCGTCCTTTTACTGTTGGTTTATGCTGTTTATGATTATTTAACCATAATATTTAAGTTTGTTGTGGAATTCACAGGTTCATGGTCCTTGTAACTCTCTGCTATTGGCGTTCCAGTGTGCAGCCGGTGCACCCGGGTCCGTGGATTCGAAGTGCTTCAGCATCGTGTCATAGGCCTTCCTAGGGCTTTGGCGGCAGCCGTCAACCATGGTGCTCGGTCAACAGGGAATGAAATTAATGTGTACATTTTGATGTGCTTGAGATGTGATTCATGCATGTGATTTATATCATGGTTGCTATGTGGTTATATGGTGGTTTCTCAAAATAGGGGTACCCCCAAAATGGCTGGTTTATTACCATAAATGACTATTAATGGATGATTTAGGGGTACCCCTATTTTGAGAAACACCCATATTGATATGTAGCTAGAATATGTGGTTGAGTATATGGTGAACATATTCAGTCTCTTCGAAGCAGCGTTGCAGCTGGTTTTTGAGAAACTCCAGGGAGGATCCTCACTGGCGTCCTCCTAGGATTCTCAGTCGCCCAAAGAACCAATCAATGCTTAGCTTCGTGGTTGTTGTAGGTCCACATGATATCATCATCATCATCATCATCATCATCATCATCATCATCATCATCATCATCAGCCATCTTCCGCGTCATATGTTGTTGGTTTCCGATGATTGCTATATTGCCAATCGTTTGGAAGATTGCTGATCTGTTTGAATCAGAACCACCACTGGCTGCTGCAAACATCTGCGCGCATTTCCGTCGGCACCGCCCCAGGCCCTTGATGGCGAAGCGTCTTCACCACAGGGCCATTGTGGACATCACAAAACAAAGACACGTGAACTCCTGGCGAAGCCAACATGCACCACTAGGAACTGGAGGCAACGCATGAGGGGCAACGCATGAGGTATCTATCCTTCATCACCAGCACCCCTAATGAGTTGCTTACACACCACCAGCATCCGCCACCTAGGTACCCCCCCAAGTTGCTACATCACCTAATTGGCTACATGGTGAGGTCCCTTTTTTGTGTGGCAAGCTACCTGGATCATGGGGTCAGCACTGTGTAACTTCGTAGCAAAAAAAACGGATGAAGTCGTGACTGCGATCAACTCATAGTGAGGGATCATCAGGTTGGTGTTTCTCAAGCTATGGCGGTACCCCTAAATCATCCAATAAAGGCCTTTTGTAGTCTTCTATTGTAATGTATTGTAATATATTGTAATAAACCATTCATTTTTGGGCCTCCCTATGGCTTGATAAACCATCATATTGGTCTATATCAACAATTTACAGTAGTAGACCATGCATTTCCGGGGTCCCTGATTTTGGGAACCCCCCACGTTGGTTCTGCTGAAGGACATGAACAGAAGCAACCATCAAGGATGACTTAGGACTTCTCAGAATGGATGATGTCTATGACATGGCTTGCTAGTAGGGTCTTTTGTTCGGGACAAAATCAATTACTATGTAAAATCTTCTCCTAAACTGACGGCCACTAAGTGTTTTCAAGGGGATAGCCCCTGCATTGGTGTTCCTGCTAAACTTCTACTTGCTGGAACGGCTGCAACCAATGGTATGTGGGAAGCCTCCGCAGGCTCCGCAATGGTCCATAGCCGACACCGGCTTGGTGCCACTCCTTGGAACAAGTTCCAACTATGATCCGTTCATCACCGAGCATCACCCACTATCTGGCTATGGGTCAATATTAACCAACCAACTAATAGGGGATTTCCACCAACAATAACAGGGAAAATAATGGTTAATGATGGGGAACCAGGGGTACAGGGTTTTGACCCACAGCCATCTCATTTCACCACTGTCAACAATGGGTCTTGGTTGCTTTCCGCTACACATCCCTTATGGACCATCAACATCCACCAACCCCTTTCGTTGCCACGATCAACAGGCACCCATCAACCGCCGCATTGCCGCACTGCCCTTACAACCTGTAATCGATCTCAAGAAATGATGACCAAACTAGGTGGCTTTCACAGCTCCGATGTTCAGAAGCCTATTCTTGGCATTCTTTGTACCTATAGCCATACCAATTAAAATAAACAAAGCACCACTCAGTTTAGCCATTTTCTGCAGCTGGCCATTTACCATAGTCCCAAAATGGGCGGGATACCCCCAAAATGCTTGGAGTTCACTACAATAAATGATTGAGATTGGATGATAACTGGGGTTCCTCTATGGCTTCAGAAACCACCATATCTTACCATCAACGAGCCGAGCCCTCCGTCAAGTTGGTACCACCAACTGATTCCCTGGCCGCCCGGATCTCCCCTTTCCGCCTCGTGCACAGAGAGCCCGCAGCACCGCCAACGCGCCCAGGGGGCCGTCGGTTTCACAGCCCCCAAGGTGGCCCTTGGGTCCCTGCCCGCTGACGAGATGATGTGTAACTCACTACTGAGTATGTGTGCGGAAATTACTTTGTAACATACAACAATGTATGTTGAGATTTATATATATATATACATATACAATATATATATATAACTATTTACATTTACTCACTCAAATAATCCAAAATATACGTACAGGTATGTTATGCACACACTTTTTCTATCTCTGTCTATATGTAAATGTATAATTGTGCATATATAATATGCATGTATATCTCTAAATAATTCTAAATATATATATATATATACAAAAATACATGTGTGTATGCATACAAACGCACCTCTTGTTGTATGCTTAGTCATTTGTGCTTGTGTGGCGATGTTGTTGATGCGAGTGGAGTACGTAACCCAACCCAAGGACGAATCTATGTGTACATCCATCGGGTAGAAACCCATGTGGTTGAGAAGTCTTGTTCGGTACGCTGACAAGAAACAAGTACTCAAAATACCACAGCGTCTCCCGATTACATTGTTTGCACGTGTTGAAACTAAATCATTCTAGTCTGTGGCTTTCCTACTGCCACTTTGTTTCCACAGAAACCAAACACCTCGATCCTACACTGTTTGGAATTCTTCCTACCCTGTTTTGAACTAACTCTAGTCAATGTAGTAGTTCATACGTACAAAATATGATATCTATATAATTTATATAAATAAAGTAAGAAAATAAATATAAACATATATATATTTATATGCATGCACATGAATGCAAATACAAACAAATAAGCGTGTACAATAAATGCTATGTATACATAGCATCACTCCCTGCATCCCTTTCTGACTTTAAATGTAAATGATCTATGTTTGGATCCTCCACACATACAATTTGCTGCGTATCTATACATTGGTAGATATGTATGAATCAAGATAAATATATACATCCATCCATCGATATAAACACAAATAAATGCATATCAATCAATATTTAGGTATAGATGGATACATGTATAGGTATACACATATACATGTACATGGACCCCCGAATCATCCAGGTTATCCACCATTTGTAGTTATAAATTATAAACCATCCATTTTGGGGGGTACCCCCAATTTAAGAAACATCCTATAGAAGTGTATTATAGTCGTATATCAGTGTATATCTATCAATCCATCCATCCATCCATCCATCCATCCATCCATCCCATCCCATCCCATCCCAACCCATCCCAACCCATCCCCACCCATCCAACCCATCCCCACCCATCCCATCCCATCCCATCCCATCCCATCCCATCCCATCCCATCCCATCCCATCCCATCCCATCCCATCCCATCCATCCATCCATCCATCCATCCATCCATCCATCCATCCATCCATCCATCCATCCATCACACCGCCACCACCAACAACGACAGCTTTCGCACCTCAGCACCTTTTTGATGCAGCACGAAGAAACCAGTGATGACCAAGGCGTGCTTGGCCTGGTGCCGTGGGGTGAACTCTGGCCATGAAACGCTGCCACTACCTCGGGCTATGAAGCACCATCTACAGGGTGGTTTCTCAAGCCATAGCACACCCCCTAAATCATCAAACATTAGCGAAATTATAGCAATAAACCAAAACAAACTTTGGGGTCACCTATTTTAAGGAACCGTCTATACCCCTCTAATGGTGGTGATAATTACTTGGTAGTCGATTGCTTAGCTCTCTTACTTCTTTTTGAGGATTTTTTGGTCAATCCTACCAGAGTCGCTACCCGCGGTTTTTAAGCACTTACTTTAAGTGTGATGAAAATCCAGGTAAAAACGGGTTGACCAACAAATCACTATGGGGGTTGACCAACTTCTCTGATCAATATATCAAACAAAGGCTTGTAAAAACCAACAAAAACAAAACGAGTTAATTATCATGAACAGCTTACCCGGTTGGTGGTTTCAACCCCTATGAACAATATTAGTCCATCAGCCACTTGTTAATAATCACTGGGGAAATCATGGGTGTTGGCGATGGTGGCTTGGTATGCCTCACGTGGCGCGTTGGTGAATCAACCCACGGCCTCCCAGACCAATTGCAGCTGTCGAGCTGAGGCGAACCACCAATGGAGTCAACCACAGAAGAAAGCCCGTCTGTTCCCGCAGCAGTTTGGAGACCAATGGGGTTTACTACCATCAATGGTTAGTGATGGTTAATGATGCTTAGTGATGGTTACTACCAATGGTTAATGATGGTTAGTGATGGTTACAGTAGTATGGAGATTCCAATTTGTGAAATCCCTGGTAATTCCAATTTGTGAAATCCCTGGTAACAAAATACCAGCTACTCAGATAGTATACGATTGGGTTCGTTCCACCACTCCTGGCTGCGGCTCCGAATCGCACCAAACAGCAATCCAAACTGAACATTAATGGTCAATCATCCACCAACTTGTGCAGGTCATTGCTTGTTTCATCAGGAAAAGTCGTCTCCCGGCTGGATTGCATCCCTCCAGATCTGGAGTCAGCGATGAGGCAAGCTAGCATCAGCCCATTGTCATCCACCAGTGGATCTACTGAAAACCACCAACTGCTCATGGAAAAAACCTCTTCATTTACCTGCTCTGCAGATTGGCTTAGAAGCTCTTCGAAAACACCGTGACCAAGTTAGCGCAACCTACAGTTGTTGTGAATTGCTTCTCAATTTCTTCCGATCTTCCCAGAATGCGTTCTAAGCCTAGCCATAGCAGCGCCCAACTAGCCCAGTGCTGAAACTCCCAAAGTCATTTCAACAAAAATGACCCGCATGATTGTGATCAATGATCAAGCATAGAAGTGTTGAGGAACACAGCTGCTGATCACCGCAGTGCAGCTGTTAGTAAACAATCCTTGCAACCATCTGAGCTGGCAGTTTCAATCCACCGAAATTGGGAACATGGCACCATTGTTGGTCCCACAGGGGCATCATGTTTCATGTTGATCCTTATTCTAGATGAAGCCTCATCGACCCTCATGAATAGCCTCATCGATCCTCATGAATCCCAAGGTCAGCTGAAAATTTCCACCCAGCCGTGCACGGAACCTGCTTGAAAACGCCCACTGCTTCAGCCAAGCTGGGGCTGACTCCATGCGCAACAGCCTCAGCTTCGCTGCGCAGCTGTGGTAGTCTAGTAACACACATTGGAGCTATAACGAGCGGTGGTGCCTCCCAAACCGGTGGTGCCTCCCAAACCGTTCAGAGTGAAGTTTGGTCCGACTGAGTTCAGAGTTCAGAATTTCAAAGTTTCGGAGTTTCCTTTTCTCCGTTTCAAATGTGCAAAACATGAGGCGACTGGCTGTTGGTCTTACTCAGAAAACATTTCATGAGCCCAAAAAGATGATGGAAATTGCTGCTACCCAGCTGCCTTCTGATAGATCTTCTCAATGTTGCGACCTCACGGAGGTCAAACCCAGGATGGCAACACGGCGATAGGACGACATCAACAGCCGAGCTCATGAACCACTTGAACTACGAGCAAAACAATTTCATATGACGGATATGTACAGGTTCTCACACGGTGACTTACACATTTTTCAGCGGCAAACAAGTAGCATATACATATATATATATATATATGTTAGTCAATTACTACCACCATCCATTGACCAATCACTACCACCAGTTTACCAATGACGAACTAACCGATGTCAGTCGAAGCGGTTCCTACATCCAGCAGATAAGACTGTCCCACCAGTGGTTTCACGGCAGAAGGCACGACTGTTTCAGGTTGCAAGTTCACCATCTGGTTCTCCTTTTATCACAAGTTTTCCTGTTGGCACTTCTGGATTTCAGCACGGGCCAGTGGAAAGCCATAGCTATGAACCGCCTGTCCTTCAAAGGTCTGAAAGAATACCCGTGGCTCCTCATGTTACATGCATGACCAGAATTCAACCTCTGGCCAATTGCAGGCCTTTTGCGTCGCACAAATCCATCCCTTAAATCTGTGTTGCGCGTTTCGAAACCACTCACACACACACATGTTCATCCGTTTTTGGTTGGTTGGTATTGAGTTGTCCCCATGTATACCTTGGTAGGGTATATACAAATATATATATATATATTCATTTATGTATCGTATACCTGATGATGTAGTACAAATATACCAGTACAATATGTAGAGAAATATATACCAAAACTGTCCTATGGTATCTAATGATTAACATCTTCAGCGTCGACACATCCCCAGACGTCAAACCCCCAGTTGAGCTTTGGGATATGTGGTCCCAGTGGTCCTTGGGGACAGGGATTGAACAGGAAATCATCAACATGTTGCAACATGTGCAAGGGAAAAAAATGAAATAGTTTCCCCTAAGCAATAATATGTTAACAACCAACCAGTAGTGATCGATGGATATGAGCAAGCAGGAACGGTTGGATGTTATGGCCATGAGTCACAAGCATATTACCAGATATGGCTTCGTGAACATGCCGACAGTCGACTCATTTAAATCATTACTAACGATTTAGATGTGCGCAGCCACAGGTACAGGGGCCATTGACCCACAGCCAAATAGTTTCCCCTAGGTAAGCTGGCCATAACCAACCAACCAAATTCCAACAAGCAGGATGCCGACAGCATCGCCAAGCAACCACAATAGCTACCACTGTACTGGAAGCCCTTTGCCAGTTGCCCATCTGCGACAGGACCTACCTGCCATGGAATGGTGCTCCGGAGAGTTTTCCCGGACAGGTTCATGCCTGGGTGCGTTCAATAGATTGGTACCCTCCCAACACAAAAGAATAGAACATCTTTTGTAAGGAACCTGGGTCATGAAATCCCAATAAAAACCACTCAATTGGAGGTATCCTATAGCATCAATGTTGTCCCTGGGTATATCACAATTTTCAAAACAATAGTGAATGGACCACCAGATTGCAAATGACTAACGCTTCGATCATTTAAATTATGCACATATCGTCGGCCAGGCTAAACTGGATTGCTGCCTTCTGGCCCTCAAAAAAGGCTGGCAGAGGGTCGTTCTTAGCTGCTGCTGCATAAATAATGCTCAATTGATGCTTTATCTAGTGGTCACCATGATAATGGTTTACACACTTGACAATATCAAGAACAGGCAAACTAACACCGCCACATAAACATTAATTAAGAATAATAACAATCCAAACTAACCACAACAGGGATATTGCCGTGGAAACATGTTCGTGAGGCGTGACACCACCACGGTCTACTACTACCATCTGATGGGCCCGGGCCGCTGCATGTGGCGTCTCGGCTATGTCAGCGCCTGTTCCAAGTATTTCAGATAGTCATCAGGACCTCAGGCTTCAAGAGCAAAGTGGGGCACCATCCCCATGCACTGCTTGATAGAGATTCCACCACCAATGACACGGCTGCTTTTCAGCGCCAGTGAAGTGATGCTGACAGTCCGATAAATCAACAACTCATAGCTTCACAAGTAGCTTCACAAGTAGCTTGATTTCACAATTTCACACCCTCTTCGGACAGCTTTCCAGCAACCACAGGCCGGGAGGGCATGCCAACTTTCTCAACCACAGGTGACTCGGCTCAGTAATTTCTTCCTCCCCTCTAGTGGCCAGCTGTTAAGAACTTCCCGTTGGGGCGAACCTGAAGTACGACTCCATGCCGAGGGACTCGTGAAAAATGGGGAGTCTCTCAAAACAGGGGGCATCCTCGAAAATTGGTTGGTTTCTTATATACCTATGAATGGTCAAGGATGATTTGGGGATACCTCAAGTTTAAGAAACCACCCATTAAGAAAACACCTCACAGTTTGAAGCAAGTGGAGAATACTGAGCCGCCTATTTTCTTGATTCTGACAACAATCTGAAAAATGTTCCACCGCGTTAGTACATGTTACTGTGATAATTACTTTAGATGCTACTGTAGATATGTACGTATAACTCAGCATATATGCGTATATGTGCATGTAAATAAATATATACACATAAATCTACATATCTTAAACACATTAGGTAAAACGAATATATCATTTACTTGAAGCTTATAATTGAGCTGATAGGTGGTTCCAACCCCTCCGGCAAATTGTCTTTTATCAGCCAAACTTTCCAAACATACGTATACATACATATACATATATGATATATATTTTTATATATATATACATATGGGGAAAAAGAAAACATCTTTAATACCACCAACCAAATCACCATGTTTGGTATTTTCATGCCTCTCGACCGTTTAGGGAGAGCTCCTCTTGAGTTGGCCATCGTCTTAAACTTCAACAAACTCGGATCTCGTGGCGGCTTGTGGACTGGAATGGGTCTGCCATTGATCCTGCTCGTTGTGGATCAACATGTCGTTTGCACGGATGGAGGGTCACTTTGTGCAAAATTCTTCCGGGACCGGCCTAATACTTTGGACATGGAAAGATGTAAACTGGTTTTAGCTCACATATGAACAAAGTTCTTATTGCTAGACAGTTCTTGGTACGATGCATACTACCAAAAACAATCATCTCCCGTCTGTCCTCGCCAATCCCAGGAGATTGGATAATTCAGCATGTTCGTTGGGGAAACCAAGTGGTTCACCGCACATCTTCCATGCTTGAATACGAATGATCACGTGGTCACGAGCTGTTGACAAAACGTATGCACTGAGGATGTACTGCGCTCAATACCCAAAAAATCTGGCTCATTGCAGTACTGGTTGGTGGTTTCAACCCCTATGAAAATATTAGTCAACCAACCCTTTGTTAATCACTAGGGAAAATAACAACTGCTAAAACCACCAACCAGCACAACACCTTACACAATAGCAGCTTGATATAGTTTGATCATCCTTAGCCTTATTCATCCTGTTACCCTGTGCGAACTCTCTCCTCCACATATTCAGATTTTGAATCCCCCAGTTCCAAAGGTATCTGCAAGGCTTTCATTTCAACAACCTCACTTGCAGCAATCGAATTCAATTACAGCAACAAGAAGACATGTTCCCAAGCTGGACCCATTGCTCCCATTGCTTGAAGCCATAACTTTTCACAGACCATCACGGTAAAAAAATATCAAGTCCCGATTTTGCGGAAGCCACCTGGGTCGTCTGGGGCAACCCAAGGGTAGTGCTGCCCCAGGGGCTAAAAACACAAGCAATCTCCAAAGCTTTGACGCGCGCAAGAGCGTCATCCGCCATCGCGCGAGCAATTGACGAGGATGGGTTGGCCTCTGAAGGGACGCCTATGTTGGTCACCCTGACCCTACCTAGCTCATTCAGTTTCTTCATGGCCCCTCTTCAACTTTTGACATCTTGAACTGTGGAACATGTCCTGGGTAAACACCCGTGTGGGCCCCCAGTGATTGGCATGCCCCAGCACCTGATAGTGTGCATTTTATGCGAAGCATACATCAAATGTTGGGGGATATCATCACGTATGGAACCATCATCCTGACCACTAAGCATTCTTCATCAGTTGGCATGAGTTTAGTAGCCACCATCAACCACCACCCACAATTTCCCAATGGATTCCTCCCCGTAGTATGGCAATGGCTTAACACCTTGCCAAGCTCTTGATTTCTGGCTCAAGCTGGTTAAGCCTGGCAGCCCAATTTCATTACATGTTGGG
Source organism: Symbiodinium kawagutii (assembly GCA_009767595.1). Taxonomy (NCBI): domain Eukaryota; class Dinophyceae; order Suessiales; family Symbiodiniaceae; genus Symbiodinium; species Symbiodinium kawagutii. Next base: position 22,544 of record VSDK01020599.1, read on the forward strand.
ATTCAGTTGACAGCTCTTGTGAATCATGACCATGACAATAGTAGTAGCTGTCAGCACAAGTAAACACATTGTCGACTTGGTTGACCAGTACAAACGACTATTTGTTCATCATTCACCATTCATAACCGATATTAATACTAATGATTGTTCCTCCTCCTTAGGTGCTGTTGACCATGCAGGTAAAGGAAAAAAACATGTACCAAACCCTACAGGACCTTTCAGCCAAACCTAGTACAGCTGAGGCACCCGTCAGAAGTGGCTGAATCAACCATGCAACTATAGCTATATCCACTCTACATCGTAGTTTTCTCTTCCTCCACCTGTAAATGCATGGACTCATACTCAGGTTCCTAAGTGGAAGTTTATCACATTGATGTTTCGTAATGGTTTGTGATTTCCTCTGCAAGTGGGTGTGTCCATAAGTTGCAGTAACACCGAATTCAAATTAGGAGTTGATGACTCTGAACAGTAATAGTCGACCAACTATCCCAAATCTAGGGGAAACAACAAATGTCTAAAACCATCTGAAATTAGTAACTAGATTATGAAATGGCTTCCCTATCAAAACATATCCTGTCAAAATGAGGGTGTCAGGCATACCGTTACACTGGATCAATTCTAGAAATCTGAGCCATTGGTCTTCAAAGAGTGCAGAAAAGCTTTTCTCCCAAGTTATCATCTTTCTAACTTACTGATTGGTAATCGCGGGTGTTCCAATTATTGCTCGATCTTAATTAATGCTTTCATATGCTTTCTAAGTATATAATGTGGTTGGTGGTTCCAACCCCTATGAAAAATATGCTCGTCAACCAATTATCAAACCATTTGATGATACACGTCGGAAAACCAGAAATGTGAATCAAACCACCATCCAGGAGGTGTTCACCATAAGCTTCTTGGTCATTATCCTAATTAATTAACCAGTATTAACACGTATTAACCATTACTTACAATAATGGACATTAATATAATCATTGAAATCACTAGAGACATTGGACATAACCATAGACCATAGACATAACCATAGACATAACGGTTGGATCCTCTTTTTTTTTAGGTCCGTGACGTTTCATCAACACCAGTCACGCTATTTGCAGCGTGCCAAGCGCGCAGAGGCGTTTTTTGTCTCGATGCAAAGGCGCAAGCGCTGCCAGCGCCCCCGCTTCACCTGGAGAGAAGCAGTCGAGCCGCAGCCGCTGAAAGCCGCAGCTTATATGGGTTAATAATGGTTGATAGTGGTTCATCAGGGGGATTGTAAATGATTGTAATGGTTTGTAATGGTTGATTATACTGGTTTACAAGTTGGTTTATACTAGGGATTAACAAACAACAAACTTATGGTCATATGGCGGGTTCTCAAGCTGTAGGGGACCCCAAAGTTATGGATGGCTCAGTACTAGAAATTATTTTGAAAAGGATGATAAGTGGGGGTACCCCCATTTTGAGAAACCACCAAATGAAAGTAGTGGGTCAATCATAAGTTAATCATTTGTTGGGAAACCGATTCCAATGCTTGCTAATCCCAAAATAACCACCCTTTTCAAGAAACATGCTTGCAATAAGTAATGGGTCAATGATAAGCATTGAAACTAATTAATCATTTGTTTGAGCGCTGCATTGCTGCTTTGAATGTTTCGCGACTTAATTAACCACAGTTGGAAGGTCATGAAGAATAAGATCGGTTCAAAATGCTCAAAGAGGTCTGTGATGCTTGCAAGATTTTCGTTGATGCCCATGGTGACTATCTGCAGAAGATTGCTGCTGCACACTAGGCCATAGCTAGTAACTTCATTCCGGTCATGCAAGCTTGGTCTTCGACACTCCCAAAGATAGGTCCAATGTAATATGCTTGCGTCAGGTCATTATCAATTCATCTTGCTGAATCACGTGGCTCATCACCATGGCTCAAGCGGCGCATCCTTGGTGGCGCATCCTTGGCACGCCTTCAGGCAGCCTTCACGCAGCACTCCTCATCGGTGCTGCCCTGATGATGCTCGGCGTTGGGCCGGTGCTCTAAGCCTGGCCACGTGTGGCATTGGGAGCCGCGCGTGCTGGTCATGCCATGGGTAGGTATATGTTTATCATATAAAACCGAAGATAGATTGGAATTTCTGTTTAAGTCGGGTTACATCAGTAACATGACCATATGGTTGCATGATAGAGTTTAATCATATGTCCGTGCTTAGGGCAACACCAACGAGGATCATTTCTTCAAGAGCAAGATAAAAACAAACAAAAAAAATCAGCAGTTCAGCAAGACCGCAGGACCCAACAACCAACAACAGCCAACAACAGCAGCGGCAGCGGAACAACAAACAACAGCTGCAAGCTAAGAACTACAACAGGAGCAGCTCCAGCTTCTTGACAAGCCGCAGCCCTGTGGCTATGGGTCAATATTAATCATCAATAATGGCTTATAATGACCAATCAAATCATAGGGAAAACAATGGTTAATGACAGGGGAACCACTGCCCTGTGAAAAATGCTGCATGCTCCGCCTGCTTGCTTGTCGCAGCAATAGTCAGAGCACAGCAGGGGATCATAGCACTCCACCTGGTTTCGCGAAGGGCCACTGAGGTGGGGTGGGGTAGGCTTGCGGCTTACCCCAGTTGCTGTTACCTCTTCGAAACAGAAGCAAGGCAGCAAGCTTGGATAAGAAAAATGAAGTGTGACACTCGATGGCCAAACCAGAATTCAAGACATCCATGGGGCCCCACTTCAATGCAACATACTGAAAGGATTTACGCTGTTTGTAGGGAATGCAGTAACAACTGCATGCCAACATTTCTAATGTGAAGCCGGGTATGAGATTGTAGCCTGCTTCTGTGAGTGCGATTGCACATAAAACAATACAGTAGCTCAACAAATGATGTCTTCCACACCAGACTCAAGAGAAACTGTTCATCATGAACAGGAACCAATTAATTGGTAGTCTTGAAAGGGCTTCAACAGTAACACTGGTTCAGTCATGGCGCTGTGGATTTGTTCAAGGGAACAATCAACGTCACTGTGAAATGCAAGACGTGCCCGACTCACAGGGTCTGTTAAACTACATAGTTCCTGCCAAAGTTTCGCAGTTTGGTCGCCACCTGCTGAGAATCGTTGATCAAATATACATAACATTATTATTATATATATATATAGATAAGCAAATACATACATATAGATTTATGATAATATATGTGTGAAACATGTTGAAAGGCTCAAGCAGTGAAACAGTATATAGCCATTGTCAGAAAAGCAAACAATCATTACTCATTAGTTTTATCCCCAGCGCAGGGTCAACGAATCTTCCGATATCACCCAGGCTTTCGCAGCTTGCTCCCTGGAATCTCCGCCAGTTTCTCATCACAAATGCCATCATTGCTTGTCAAGGAAAGGTCCTCCTTGAAGCATTAGTAGCCGGCTGTTGGTTTTATGCTAGTGCTCGCCGGTGCTATCCCGAGTTGTTGCTAAAACACAAGAGACTTTCAATAACAATCCATCTTTAAACCAGCATTAAACAACCATTGAAACGGTAATTCAACCACCATTTCACCACCATTTCACCACCATTAAACCACCATTAACCTACCATTTAACCCCCTATAACCCCCTACCAAACCATCGAATCAACTTTTCAGCTACGAATCGCGCAGGCCCAGGTACATCGGTGCTGCCCTTGGCGCTGGGGTCCTTCTTCCTGAACAGCGGAAGGCTTCATGGGAGATCTGTATGTTAGTTACTATATGTTTAATTATGATGGTTGATCAATGTTCATTAATGGTCCAATTAATGGTTATTATGGTTAATAATAGGTGGCTAATCAATGATGGTTGATCAATGTTCATTAATGGTCCAATTAATGGTTATTATGCTTAGTAATAATAGGTGGTTAATCAATGATGGTTGATCAATGTTCATTAATGGTCCGATTAATGGTTACTATGGTTAATCATAGGTGGTTGATTAATGCTCGTTGATCAATGTTCATTAATGGTCCAATTAATGGTTACTATGGTTAAGCATAGGTGGTTAATCAATGATGGTTGATCAATGTTCATTAATGGTCCAATTAATGGTTATTATGGTTAATGATAGGTGGTTGATAAATGATGGTTGATCAATGTTCATTAATGGTTTGTTACTATGGTTAATAATAGGTGTAGTTCATTAATTGTGGTTGATTAATGTTAATTGTGAGAGATTATAGTCAACAAATAGTGGTTAATTGTGGGAGATCTGTATGGTTGATAGGGTTAATTATGATTACCATTAATCTACCATGGAGCCATTCGCTGGTTCATCTATAGATCCCTATCAATGTGTGGTTGATGACCATTTGCATGGAATTATTATGATTACCATGAATCTATAGATCTACGGTTTGGCTGGTTGGTCATGGCTGATTCATGGTTCATAATGGTTGTTCAATTGTTAATTGGTTAATGTACAATGGGTATAGTTCATTCATTATGATAAATGAATGGGTTTATAATAGGGTCAGCTGTGGTTGATGAATGGTCAATTATGGGGGATTATAGCAAACAAATTATAGTTGATTCTACTTGATTAATCATGGATAAGTAGTTCATTACATGCGGCAGCCCTACATAGTTGATTATGGTTCACTATGGTTGGTTAATTCTGGTTGATGAATGGCTAACATGATAAGAGGAAACCGTGACCAACAACAGTGGCTGATCATGGTTTAGTAATTAATGATCCATATTGATCAACCTCCACCAATTTGCCTTAAATAGCTGGTGATTTACCATTGAGTGTAGGCACTTATTCATACGGATCCACTATCAACTGGGATCATCAGGGTTGGAAAGATGTGAAACCCAACTGTTAACGAACTGCTGTCAACGAATCATGGGAAATCATAAGGCCAAGGTTCCTGTTGATCATAGTAAGAACTGCACAACAAGACACTAGTAGTTGACAACATTGGATCAGTAGGGTTGGTAATGCGTAAACACGATGAACTTTCCATGGCTTTTCATGGCTCTTTTGAATAATGGTGAATACTTGGGAATTCACGGTCAAGAGAATATAACAAACACACACACCCACCAATAAAGGCAACGCATTGAGAATTCCCAGCAAGCATCTTGTGCAGGTCAGCAGGCACTGACTGCAAGTAGGGGCCCCCTAGTTAGCGAAGTTGGTTTATAACTAGGGCGAAGTAGGGTGACTGCTAGTTTTAGAAGCAATAAGCCATTTAAAGATATAACTATGAGTTAGTTATTTCTAGGAGCTGGTTATAGAAGGTATATACGGTATAACAATAGTTAAATGGCCTGTTAAGCAACTCATAACTCGGGGGGACCACCTTGTAGAATCATTATTGTCAATAGATCACAGTAATCAACACGCCATGGTGTTTCTCAAGCCATGAGGGTACCCCCAAATCATCCATCAATAGTCATTTATAGTAACAAAGCAGCCATTTTCGGGGTAACCCCCCCGATTTTAAGAAACCACCATCGCCTGTTTTGATCGCTGCCCATGTGTGCTTGTTTTCATTCATGTTGAGGAGCAAGGACATTTCAACGCTGGAATGTGACCGCGCGCACTCAACAAACAACTAGGTACAACTACAGTATCTTATCCGCTAGATAGCTAGTCTAGGTACAACCACTGGTACACTAGGAACAACTAGGTACAACCCGGAACAACTGTTCTTGATACCCAGCTAGACTAGCTGGTTTACCCCTAAAAACTCGTGATTTTGAGCTTCATCACCAGCTGAAACCTCGGTGCCCGCAACGCCCGGCACCTGGTCCAACGGGTGGGGTGGCTGGTGGTGTACTGGCTGCAGAAGATGGGCATGCAGCACTCCTTGGGCAGCCGCATGACCAGGTGAGCCATCGTGGTAATGCACATGGCGAATCATTCAGATTGATTGGCACTGATGTTACTCATTAATCGATAATATGGATCATTAGATGATAGGTTATCAATCAGTAGTCATTTGCACTGTTGACAATAGTTGTATATATGGGTGTATATCTAGATGTATAATCTTATATATGCGATTATATGTGATTTATGTGTGTGCGTAATGCTTGACAATCATTTGATATGTCACGATCTATCGTTCACAACAGGTTATCATTAATTTTGACAACAATGGCTGATAGGGGTGGATGGTAAATCGTGGCTATTTGGCAGTGGGTCAGTTCACCCTTAGTCCCACTGCTTCCCCTATCAGTAACCAGCTCGTTTTCCTTATGAAATTGTTGGTTATTATCCACCATTATTGGTTGGTTAACTGCTTGACCCATAGCCATTTGATGTCATGACGATTAAACTGACCACAATAACCAAGCGCCTGGGTAGGAATCGCCAGCTATGCTGGGGGTCAGCCCTGGCCAGGCCTCGTTGGTGCTTCCCTGCCATTTGTAGATGTTGGTGTCAACGCGCTTGTACCTCAGATGGCCGCCAAATCGGCCGGGCAAATGGCCGCCACAACGCCACAACAACATGTGTGCCATGACCAATGTTTGCCGAATCGCTCGAGGTCACTGGCCCCTCCGAACCAGTTGGGTGAGCATCCCTATGATAAAATCGGTGATGGGTCGCAACTCATGTGATTTTTGGCGGCATTCAAACTTAGAGCACAGCTCAGACATGCTCAGACCAAATGGATGACCATCCAACGATAGTGAAACCATCCACCCTTGGTTTGTTGTAGCTCCTTTGAAGACTGAATGACTCATGTGGTCAAGTTGCCACTGGGTGCCGACTCCAGTGTTGTTCACATCTGTGTCGCACTGGAAGGCATCACCTGCGCAACCCGATACACGGATGATGTGGGATCCCAAAAAATGTCTTTCTATACTTGTTTACATATATGTCTACACAAGACACCAACAGAGTGGAGCCAAATCAAAAGCCAGTAGGATATTGGCCATGATGATGGAAAATGGATTCCGATAGAACAGCCAGCTACCAGCTTCTGTGTTCTGATTTGGTCTTTAATCGAAGCTTTATGTTGTTGGATGCCCCTGAAAAGGAACACGAACTTGATCATGTTTGCGTAAACCACAAGTACAGTTTTCCATCTATAGCTGAAATCGATGTCAAAACCATAACCATGATGTGGTTCGCCTACGTGCACTTGAAATCTTGAGTCTGAAACCACGGGACGCGCATGATAAGCCTCCAAAATGGTGCATTGTGAAGCCTATTGAGTGCATGGTGATGAGGGTGGTGGGGCAGAGATGACAAGATCTCCCAAACTTCCAGGTTCTTACCTTGGAAAAGGTATCACTTCATGGCCAGGGCGGCATGCTCCATGAAATCTGCCTGTATCCTGGCAATTCAACACATCCAAGATCGCTGACCTTGGTGGCCTCTATTCTATTTGCATTCTGGATCCCAGCAACATCCGTTGTTCCTTGGTAATCAGTGGTACAAGGCCATAGATCTATCTGGTTTCGGCATCACCGCTCGGTGGTTCACCAACGTGATGGTGGTTGATTACCATCTGGTAACCCAACATGGCTGACTGGAAAATCCACAATTTCAATGGATGATTTCCCGCTGCGGGTTCCATTGCCAAAATGGTTGATTTCCCAGCCAGCCATGTTAGGGACTACCAAAGGGCAACAACCATCAACTAACCATTAACCAATCTTAACTAACCATCAACATCAACCATCAAACAACCAACTCATCTGATATCATATTGTATATATATATATAATGATGGAAAATCCACCATTTGTTGCTGGTTTACATTAAAAACTGGTGATCTTGAGCTTCATCAGTGGTTGTAAAGTAGCTACAAATGTTTGACTTCAACCACCATGGTTTACGGTGATAATTCCACGACTTTAATAGTGGTTGACTAGTTCAGCAACTTGTCCACTTGAACCATCCACAAGTTTCATAAGAGTCGTTGACGAATGGTTGGCTGTGGGTCAGTTTACCCTGTACCCCTGCGTCCCCCATCAGTAGCCATTGTTTTCCCTATGAATTTGTTGGTGAACTTACTCCCCATGAAATTGCTAGGTTCACATTGACCCATAGCCATGTATAGCTGGTACTGTACATCCCCTATTCTTGCTGCCTCTAATCCCCTATTATTGACCATGAACCAGCGCAAGAATCAACCATCGGTTGGTTGGTCAAATATATCATCACCTATTATTGACCATTATCCCTTATTATATCCAACCTATAGTTAACTATAGCCATATATAGCTGGTATATCCCCTACTATTGTTAGTTATCATCCCCTATTATTAACCATTAGAACCAGCTAGTTCACCAGCCAGGTTAGTTGGTTGTTAAGCCATATATCCACTACTGTTGGTTAATACCCCGTATTATTAATCATTAAATAGTCACTACTAGTTAATCCACATATGGCTTAACTATAAGGGCTATATTAACCTATCATTAGTTGGTTAAGCCATATATCAACTGATCATTAACCAGCCACTACTAACCATTGGTTGGTTGGGTGGTTGGTTGGTTGGTCGGTTGGTTGATGGGCCGATCACCTGCCCTGCCCTGCCACAGTTCAACGAGCGACAGAAGATCTTCTCGCAGCACTGCTCCTTGGTGCTGCCTTGGATCTTGTCCAAGCCTGGCGAGAGCGCAAGGGAGGTTGGACATCAAATGGGCTATGTGTATATAATAAGGGCTATATAGTTCTATATATGGTTATATATAAATATAGTTAAATGTAAAAATGTATATGTATATAATTATATATGTATGTATAAACTCAGGGTTGAACAACTGCTATATGGTGGTTTCTCAAGCCAGTTTGGGCTACCCCCCAAGCGTAGTGCTGGTTTCACACTATCAATGACCAATAAACTGGATGATAACTGGGGGGAACCGCTATGACTTGAGAAGGACCCAATTTGGGATAGATCTGAAAAGGAAATTAACTGTGGAGATCGTTCGACTTGGATACTTGGATATGTTTTCTGAGTTCTGAGCTCAGGACATCAATCATCAACGGTGCATATGTTTTTTTCATTAGGCCAGATTGTTGAATCGCCTAGTAAGGGGAAGCCCTCCAAAAAAAGAAAGAACACCTAGTCTTTCTTTGTTCTGAACATTGACATTGGTTTATCGTTCTTACAATTGCAAACATGTCTTCGTTCGTGGTAAGTGTGCCGATTCATGTACTCTGGAAATCGAATAGGCAAACAACAAACGCATCAAAACCACACATCCTCTGCCATTCACCACGATAAAATTTCTTACCTGCCTGTGGTTTTATCCATCAACTCGAATCTGTAGTCTGTGTAAAAACATACAATCAAATCACTGCTGCACTGTGGTTGCAAACACGTGACTAAGCGAGCGCAGCCAACCATCACCCATTGCCATGTCTACAAACGTGGTAGGCTCAACCCCTGGTGGTCAACCATTGCATGCGTCCAGAGACACCGTAGCCATCACTGGTGATTATCCAACTTCTTATCCATCATTGATTGTTCCTTTCAAATCTGAGCTTGGCAAAGGACGATCGTGATGATGATGGATTAATGGATCCTGGATGATGGATCATGAATGATTCTCACGTTGATGACCACAGTGGTGGTGCTGCGGCTGATCATGTCAATTTCGTTGAAAACAGAAATCCCTGAGACCAAGTTGTAAAACAGAAGTGCGCAATCAGGAGCACCTGGCTGGAATCATGGTCATCTAAGTACTCCATGCACTCTTTAATCCATAACAAATCTATCATCCCTCACAAAATACATCAGCACATCTAACATGGCAGTGGGTCAGTTCACCCTTAGTCCCCCTGGTTCCCCTATCATTAACCAGCTTGTTTCCCTTGTAGTCTTGTTGGTCATTACCCCCATTGTTGGTTGGCTAACTGCTTGACCCATAGCCATCTATAGCTGGTATATCCCCTATAATTGTTACTTATTATTCCCTATTATTAACCATTATAACCAGCTAGTTAACCATTGTTGGTTGGTTGGTTAATATTGATCCATAGCCATATAACATCTCTTGCCCACTTCCTCATGATCAACTGCCGCGTTTACTGAGAGCAGTGGCGGGCCTTCCTTGGCCTTCCACTGAGTGGCAGGGTCACATGTTTCAGCCAAGCAGAACCTTTCCGAGACAGCGAGGTTCGGAACGGAACCCCTGGTGGGGAATGATCCGACAATATATGGCAAAGTTTTCGAAGGGAAACATGTGGCAGAAATGGCTACATGCTGACTCCCCAACCATCTCAAGTCATGATCCTTCATGGCTGTGGGTCAGTTGACCCGGCTAGTCCCCCTGCTTCCCCTATCATTAACCAGGCTGTTTTCCTTCTGAAATAGTTGGTGATTATCCACCATGAAATTGGTTGGTTAACTGCTTGACCCAGCTCGCCATATCATCCCAAGTCATCTACTATTCCACTTTTAAGAACTCCTGGAACAATGACCCAACAATATCTTTCAAACCGAGTACGTTGGGATCATAGTGTGGTGCTTTTGGCGTTGTCTGTAGTCTCTTTCCATGTCATCCCAACGCTGTGATGAAACAACAAATGATTCTTAGATGACATTTCCCATCATAGTTTGAAACTCACCGATCCAGCCTATCCGCCCGCTGCCCCGGTCTCAAGTTTGCACAACGTTCTGTTCCCAATCGGGACCTTGGTACAATATCAACCTTCCCAAAATCATGGTTGCGACGCCCCAAAAAGTTATAGGTACCACGATATAAGATGTTTATGTAGGTCCCAGGAGACTGTTCTGGCAACCAACCGTTGATAAGCGATGGACCCATGGTGATCACCCGTGACCCAACTCGTTCTGTCCCGCTCCTCAGGTTCTCAACTCAGCCACCCAGCAGCACAGGTTCTCCCGCTGGCGAAGCAAAAAACATCACCAACCAATAACATCCACAAATTACCCTCCGATAAACTAATATGGCTGGCTAGAAAATCCACCATTTTGTTGGGGAAACCCTGGGAAATCATCCATTTATGGTGGATTTTCTATTGCCATGTTAGTTCACCAGAGAGTAGATGCATCTTGCGCTCAACAACTTCTGATGGCCCAGGCTGCTCGTGGATATGTATATGGATGTCGAAACAAACTCACATGGGGTAAGGGAACACCCAGGTCTTCTCTCGCCATGGCGCCCCAGAAATTTAGAATCAGAGAAATACCCCAAGGCCAATACTCAAGGGAATCATCATGATGCACGCACTGTTGATCATTTCTTGCAATGCCGTTGCCGGGTGAACAAGTAAAAAAATCCTAGGGGGAGCTTGTGAAAATCTTCAGCCAAATAGTATCGAATAGTAATATCAAGCACCACGTCGGAGCAGAAGTCGTAATTTCAATGGACCCTACTTTGGATGTGGTTCAAAAGGATCAACCTCCACTGCTCCACCCAAAAATGAAGAGTTTCCGTTTCCACGCATGGGCATTACGGTGGACCATACTTTTTGAGTTCTCATTCCACGACCTCTGGCTACTTAGTAATGCTGCAACAACGGTTTGCACGTATTGCTCGTATACTACATGGATCTCTGTGGGAAAATGTATCCCCAGATATGGACAGTACGTAGTGTTGAATAGAATTATTCTGATAGATTTCTCTCTAGTCATTGCTGTGTTCTATTTTTCTAGTAGATTTCTAATCATTTTTAATATATTTCTAACAATCATTAGGTGTTAAAATCTATCCCCCAATCAATGTTCTCCTCATTCATGGGAACCCACCGGGACCCTTCCCTGGACGTCCCAGGTGCTTCTTGTCGCAGCATTCTTCATCGGAAAAGCCGCGACGGTCCAGGTTGGTGGCACCGTGTTGGTTGGACAAATGCACCTCGTTATGCGGCGAACCGGCGCAGACCAAGCAATCCAATGTTTGGTACAGCGGCACGACGAAGTGACATGAACTGACTACAGTCTCTGTGTATGTATGATGATGATGATGATGATGATGATGATGATGATGATGATGATGATGATGATGATGATGATGATGATGATGATGATGATTGGGTGATTGTAAGAAAACTGATGATCGTTTTTTCTTAGTAGTAATTGGGATAGCGGTGATCGTGTCGGTTGGTGGTGGTGAAAAAATAAGTGATTAACTATATCCTTTTGATGTCTATATGTTTATATAGAATAACTTGTGTAGCTCTGGCATGGAAGCACATCCTTTTCTTTATCAGGCTTAATGGACAATCCAAGACAAAACACAACCACCCGCGAGTTGACTATAAATAGCTTTTGTTTTGCCATTTATTATGTGCAGCTTGTGTGGATTTATCAAAAGACAGGGCAATAGCTGGCGACCCCGTCATCCTTGAACCAACATTGCAGCTGTGAAAATTCCCATTGGCCATGGCGTCAAACATCCGAATAATTTCAAATTGAGTAGGATCCAACTGTTATTGTTTTTCTCCATCTGTGTGTTTTTGGCTTGGATCATGTGATTTCCCTTGCTTGGTTGTTTTTAATATGATTTACCCTGTTAACCCCTGCGACCCCGAGATTTTTCGGAATCATGATAATTCTCTGGTTGGTCAAACCCTTAAACCACATAAGCCCAAACGGTCCTTTCAAGGCCTGGATCACCATGGAATGTGCCATCCAGGATCACTACCGGGGAGCCTGGATCAGTTGACCACATGGGAACCTTTGCAGCATTGACTTTTTCTAAGCGTATGAACGCGCTGAGGATATCGAAGCAAACATCAAAGAGAAGGCTACGTCGTGAACATCCCAACCAAGACGAATTTGGTCACAGGATGTTCACCACAGCGGCCTTTGCCCACAGCCATAGTATCGGACAAAATTTGTTGCCCCAAAGGTCATCAGAAAGGGCCCTATTGGTTATGCTGGTTTCGTATTTGCGGCTCTTGGCAACCAAAGGTATCAGTTTCAGGGTGGGCCCTTATCGGTCATGGAGGCTTTAAACACGCTTGTAACCCCAAGACTGGACTCTGGACTAATAATGAAGTGGTCATTCGCTTCGCAATTTAGTCGGTTGCTCATATAAGATTTGTTGGCCCAACAAAACCCTTAGATGCCTTTAGTACATCTTTACAGCGAGGTTCGTTTCTAAGAACCAACCAACCAACCAACCAACCAAGCAACCAACCAACCAACCAACCAACTAACCAACCAACCAACCAACCAACCAACCAACCAACCAACCAACCAACCAACTCACCAACCACCCACCCACCCATCCAACCAACCACAGTTGGTAGATCCCTATTATTGTTGCTCATAAAGGCTTATGAACCAACCGATCATCCATCCAACCAACCACCCGAGCGAGTTCGAAGACCAGGAACCCACTTGGAAGCATCGCTGCACTTCCAAGCGGAGCAAAACTTCTTCTCACAGCACTCCTCGTCGCTGCTGCCCTGCATTGTGGCCTGCGACGAGTCGTGGCGAGCCAAGCTGCTGGCATGTTGGTTTCAGCTTGTTTCTGCTTGTTTCATGGTGTTGTTCAATGAACAAGGCTACCATTCTTGCCCAAACGTGGTCATCATGGTTAGTAAAACAGGGGATTACGCTAGTTCCCAAGCAACTCCTCGTCAGTCAACTTGTTTGATGATCCCCAAGTGAACAAGAAACTGTGCAGTAATTATATAGAAGATATTGAAATAGGAACAAGTTTATATAGTCTGGTACAGGGAGTGTAGAAAGACCTTCGAGTCACACCAATAATGGCACACATGAGTGAATCATGAGGATACATAGTAGAGTACAGTCCAATGAATGAATTTTGAGTGATTATTCTTACATGATTTATATGTAATCAAAGACAATCAAATCAAGACGTTTCTGTCCAAGATACGAGTCTGGCTCGGGAAAACAAACAGAAAGGAAATGGACAACTTTCCTGGGACAGCGTTGCTGCCCGGATTCCCAACTTAGGTGTCTTCGCTTGTGGAGGTAGGGCGTGTCAAAATCACGAAGTTTTCAAAGCTTCTTCTTGGTTCTGCTGAGATTCTAGTAGCTGATGAACGGCATTCCAATAACAGCAATGATGATATGTTTGCTTTTTCAACCCCTATGCAAAAAAAAAACGTAGCACATGCAGAACCATGTAGAACCGTCTAGAACATCTGTACAACCATGTAGAACATGTACCTGTTTGCAATGATCAACCATCATTCTGTGTAACTCGAGTTACTTGGCGGTTGCCCGAAAGATGACCGGTCTTCACCAAGGCTTCGAGGGCGACCTGCCCTGGTGGAATCCATTCACGAGGACAGTCCTATGGTTTCCTCCAGCAGGTTGAAAAAATGAACTTGATCAAGAAGGCACCATGAGCAACATCACTAGTAACCTTGGCCAACATCAACCACCAAGCCCAACATTTGCATGAACATACATTGACATAGATCATCAACTAACATCAACCAACATTGACCAGCAGTATATAGCCAACATCAAACAACATGCACCAGTGTTAGCCAACATTGACCAACATTTCCAACATCGGCATCACCCAACATCAGCCAACATCCACCAACATGAGGCAAAATCAAGGCCGAACCAACACTTGGGACTGGTACTAGGATGTGCATCCTCACCTTGTAACTGGTGAGATTCACCATGGTTATAGATTTATAAAAGTTATAACCAGTTAGGACACAAGGTAAACAAAAACAATAGCACCTGGCTAGTTCTTCCCCACTTAGAACCATGGTCACCAAGGTTATAAGCTGCCTTCCAGGGTCACCCAACCATGGTTAGTACATCTTCAGCCTGGTGGTCCACCGGCCTGACCAGGCTTCTTCTGGAGTGACTCATCGCTGCAGGTGTATGCAGAGCACATGATTCTCGGCGCTTCGAACGAGATCCGCATGGAAAAAAACGAATGGATGCTTGATAAGGGTTCATGAGGGTTGATCATATTTGATCATGATTGATCAATGTTGACAAGGCTTTATGTCGGCGCATTTTACCATATGCCCACAAGTCGACGAGTCCAAGAAGGGGAGATCAAGCAATAGGTGAAATCATGAGCTCAGAAAGCTTTTTCCAACGACATAGAGGATAGAAAACTGACCAAACATGGAACTAACAAAGCAACATAGGAGATTTCTCTAATATGGAATCCAAAAAACAGTTGGTTTGTACTATAGATATCTATAAATCGAAAAATGCTTAAGTTGCTTTGTTACCATCAATTTATAGTCTGCAGATGGTTAACATTGGTGAAATCATGTTAAATCCATGAACTGATACATGTATGTTAACATTGGGCTAATAGAACCATCTCTTCAGCTTGTTCCCACCGTGGAGGATCAGTGCCAAGCATCTTGGTGCAGCATTGTTCCTTTGTGCTGCCTGCATGAGCTGCGGCAGGGGTAGAAATATCTTGAAAATGGCGTAGGTTTCAAACATTTGGATGTAGGGGATATATTTTGGTTGATAACAGGGGGTTGAGAATAGGGGATAATATGGTTGATAACAATATTGTTGATGTAGGTTTCAAACGATTGTTTCAAACATCCACAACATGGTCAATAGTTGATAATAGGGGATAATCAATAATAACCATCAAAAATTAGGGATATACCGCCATAGGGGTACCCCTCAAATGGTTTGTTTTATTGCTATAAATGGTTAATAAAGGACGATTTTGGTGTCACCGCCTATTTTGGGAAACCACCATTTGGATGTATCCGCAAATCTGGTACACCTGATTGCAAACGGGCAGTGGTGATGATGATGATGATGATGATGATGATGATGATGATGATGATGATCAATTAGGATGAGACCAAAGGATGTTGTTATGGGTCAAAATGTTGAACCTCAAGCGTTTGTTCTTTCTACAATGCATGCAGCCCTTTGAGGTCCCTGTTACCTCCTCTTTGACTTTATCTCACACATCCAAGATGACTGGAAATCCCACCCTTCAAGCATAACCCACAGTACACATCCATCCACGCATAGTGTTTGGAAATCCCAGCCTTCATTAACCCCACCCTTACCCAAACATCCCAGAACCGAGGCCTACCACAGCAGCTGGGTTGGGCTTCCACTTGGTGTTGTTGGGGCATTCAAAGGTGTCACATTTCTTCACCTCACCGCCGGTCTGTTGTGCAGTAAGGCACTGGAGAAGGCCGGGCGGGTTGGAGGAACCGAACCACACAAAGGTGGTTGACAGTGTTATACATATGATGTAATAATGATATAGTAATGATATGGTAATGAAATAAAGGACAATATTATATAATTTCTATTTACTAATGGTATCCGAACAAATGGTTGGGGATTGGAAACAGTTCACCACTGTGTATATGGTATACAATCAGATACAAAATCAATGGCAACCAATGATATATATGATACGCAATGACCTTGGGCATAACTTTCAGGATTGTTAAAAACATTTAAAAACAACTTTTCAGTGTACCGCCCCGGATCATAATTTAATGCTGTGCTGGAACCAGAGTAACCCGAGCCAGGGAAAATTGTCGCGCGTTGGTATACCCCAGATTACATCTCTAACAACTCTGTAACAGCATGTAAATCAACGTAGCACAGGAAATTACTTGACCAAACAGATTTACGTCTATAATTAAACAATCACCATAAGAGAAGACATCAGAGAAAAAATGTTATCTATGTAAACATAGTCACAACATCTACCTCTAGTTTTAAAACATCAGAGGAACAAAAACAAAAAGATGCTCTTAGAAAACCTGTAAAAATCACAGGTGTTGCTGCGCCAGACTTGTGGATCGGCACAAACATGGACCGGCCTCTAGGACATTGGCCAGCTTCACATCGTCAACAGCATAGCGGACAGATTTGAACTAATTGGTCTTGGCAATCTGATCTTAACACAGAAGACCCCATGCGCAGGGATCAATTTTCTCATGTCTGGTTGTTGGCCTCGGAAGTAGCTGAAGACTCACGGAGTTTGACGATGTCACTCGGCTGACACATCGGGGAGACACTGCTGACGAACTCGAGCGCCAGTTGGTAGTTGGTTCCCGATGTTCTAACCATCACAGGCGGTGCGGGATCTGTCAGTAGTACAATTTTCAGTTCCTCGATGTATACTGATGTATACTGTATGCCCTACACTAATCATAGCCAATTACCCCCCACTGATTTTTGACAAATTCATCGCCACAGGTTGATTTCTTCACGTTGCATCAGGTTGCTCATAAGAGGTTGTTACTATGAGCACAACGTGTCTATTCACCAGTTTGGTTTCCGCCACATGGATGGTTTCCACCATGAATCTCCAGGAGATCTAGCCGCTAGCCCACCAGTCCATGTGTTTCATATCAGCACCAACTCAAGTGCGAGCCATGCTGATTGCCAGATGCGTTGCCCGATCATCGTTAAGTATTCCCAGCTATGAAAACCACCAGCTCTGGCTGAAAACCACCAGCTCTGGCTGAAAACCACCAGCTCTGGCAACACCTCTGATCACATCTCATCAGCACCGCTCCTGGCCTCGCTTGCCCTTTAAAGGGCCACAGAGATACTCCTGGCTGTCCCTCGAGCCAGGCCAGCAGTCAAGGCACATCGCAGCATGCCTCCTTGCTGTTGCCCAAGATGTTGGCTGCTCCAGGCTTCAAGCCCCAGTCCTGGAAGGATCGAGTGTCATGATGGACAACGGTTACCGCTTACTAATGGTTAATGATAAGTGCTGCTAATAAAGGGGTCCTAACAAGGCTACTCATGGTCAGTTACGGTTGGTCACTGGCTAATAAAGGCTTTGACAAGGGTTGATCATGGTTCCATGAGTAGCTATATTGCTGCTAAAGAATGGTTTTCATTAAATGCATCGTACAAGTACGAGCTAGCAACTACAAGGCGGGCCCCATACCGCTTGTAAGTTGGTTCATACCATTACCCAACTTATCAAGTGCAATACAACTGGCCTCACTCGCCCTGTCAAGGGATATAAATGGATACACCTGACGAAAGCTCATCCCTGCCAACCACCAAGCATGGATTCGCACTGGCAATAGCCACTGGTTGCTCGTGATCTCCTTCGGACTGGGTGGCGTCACCACTAGGCAATTTCTGGGTGACCGGTCAACTGACCATCCAACAACGACTGTAATGTGACTGATCATCATTTATGAGGGTATACAACATATAAAATGATGAATATAAAGGTATACAACATGAGGGTATACAACATATACAACATATTCAGCATATAAAAGGATGACCAAGCATTGTTTATTGTGAAATGCTATTGCTGACCAATTGGAAACACAAACGCGAACAAACAAAAAACAACAAGAAACATCAATTTCCCTATGTATACCGCAAACATCCAAAACAACCCGTACCCCTGCTCTACTTGTATCCCTGCTCATGTAGTCTCCTGACTGATCTATGCTGCTGATCAACCCCAAGTCCCTGGAAGAAACACTTCGGCGCCGTTTGTAGCCAAAAGTAGAGACTGGCAAACGCCGTTTGGGTGGACCTAGCAATCATCATTGTATAGAAAACCGTCATTAAACATAAATGTTCTACTGATACTGTCTAACCCTTCTCAAGCATGTCAGCCATGTCAGCAAATTTCAGGAACTAAGCACGTTTCATCACTATGAGTCACAATGACTGTAGGAAATCATCAATCGGCGACCCGCTCAACTAGTAGGTGAGCACCCCCCGCTCCTCGCTGGGTTGGCAGTCGAAGCCTTTGCAGTACTTGCCAGCCTTGCCAAGGTAGGGCAGCTTAGGCACAGCTTTGGCAAAAGGCCTGCTTTATTTCACTTGATAAAACTGTATATGATGCTAGATATGTTTAGATGGTTTTGAAACAATGCAAATCATTGCCATTGATGAATGCTATGCCTACACTGCCTGCATGCATTTAGAGTGTACGAAGTGAAATATGCATACGGCATATGAATGGAATCAACACATAGCTTAATACATCTTCAAAAATTCTGCATGATCTACATGGCATGTACAGACTCTCAGAAGCTGGTTGTGACCTGTTCACCTAAGTGGTACGCACCTAGGACCAGTTCTGACTACAAAGTTGGCATGCAACATCGTTAGTGACAGTTAACTAACGGTGGTAATTTCTGAGGGACAACTAGATAACTGGCAAGAAATTGTGAATGATGAACAATAATGCTTCGTACTGCTTGCTTAATGTATGTTTGCACAGTTCTGAAACCGTCAAAAGGGGCCGGGTATTCGTCCCATAATCATAGCAGGCGCTAGGATAAACCTTGGTGGGTAAACACCGACCGGCGGACCGGCAATATATCCTGAGCTCGTGCCCCACAAATAAAACCACGCCTCATATGACTCATGCAATCAGCAATGATAGGCACGAGTAGATTCCTTTGAAAATTGTTGGGATGAATAAACAATAGCAATAGTGGGAATTTCAATAAAATGGTTGTGTCCATGGCGATAGTGCAATCCCCCAAATGAATGATGGTCTCGTTACTGAAACTCATATAATGAGATTAGCTTGAGAAGTGGTGATTTGGGGCGTACATGCGGTGGACATACCATGACATACCAACTATATAGCTTTCACAAGTTTTTCACACACCTGTGTGGCATACTCAGCAATAACCCATGGCCACAGAAGAGGAGACACAATACTATAGGAGCCTTACCAACCAACATCAACAGCAATAGCAGCAACAACAACCGCAGAATGTGGCAAAAGCCATGCCCCTCAGACCCAACACCTTTTTCACAACCCCAGCAATAAGATAAATCCCTGCAGGCGCTGAAGGCTTGGGACTGCATTGTTGGACGACGGAAACGTATGACCAGCAACAAAGATACAAACCAATATTGAGCATGAGCAATTATATATAGATATGTTAAAATGTCCAAGAACTTGCTAAGTTTGGTTCAGTTTGGTGTAAACAATTCTGTGATCGTACCTACAGCGTGCTGAAAATTCACACCGAACCAAATCCCACCAAATACCCAAGCAACCAGCAATCTAAAACACCCATCCGACCAATCGAACAGTCGATCAAACCACCAAACATCCAGCCAACCAATATCAACCACTATCAAACCCTCTCAACCACTACCCACCACTACCAGCCACTACCACTAACCACTACGCTTACTCATCAGCAAGTCGATGCCTGGACTACCCCCCTACCCCGCAGACGAGGAGCGCAGCACTCATCATCCGTGCTGCCGTAGCGCGGAGTGCCATCCTCGTTGTAGTTGGGGCTCTTCGTCATCAGAGCCTCGCCGCAAGATCTGAAGCGCATGGCAGGTAGAGATGAAGCTGCTGGCCATGAGGATGCTGATGATGCAGTTGGCTATGGGTCAATATTAACCAACCAACCAACAAACCAACCAACAAACCAACCAACAAACCAACCAACCAACCAATGGTTAATGATTAATAAAAGGGGGATAACATCTTTGTTGAAGATGGAGACCGAATTGTGTTGCCCAAATGAGAAGTTGCACAGGGCGAATGACACACATGCCGTGGCGTAGCTGGGAGTAGGGGGTTCGACCGATAACAGGAGACTTTATCATCATGCAACACCGTCCCTTATACACAATTACTGGTTATATTATCCACTCCCAGGCATTCACCATCATGAACTACCAAGATCAACACTCATCAATCATCACTCTGCAATATTCAAATCAATCATTTCATGAAGGGGACGGACCCACCTGGATTAGGTCGTGGTCTCTGCTATCACTACCGCAGCACCCTGCGATGTGTTGCGGCCGAGAAAACTGGGTTGGAGCAGGTGTAGGTGGCACATTCCAAGCGTTCGCAGCATTCCTCTTTGGTGCTTCCCAGAACCACATCACCTCGGCTGCAGTGGTTGATATGGGTCGCTTGAGTCCCACATGTCATGGTAAGTCACCAGCTATTTATGATTCAACTATGTTGAACTGATGGTGGGTTTGACCCTTTTGATCATTAGTAATCTTGGCAAGAACCATCAGATCTTTGCAATGTTCATAGTTGGAAGAGGAAACTGAGATCCTCTACTCCCAAGATAGATGCGCCAGTTCATCAGCTTTGGAGAAATCATTCCAGACTCCAGCAAACAACTCCAGCGGAGGCAAATCATGAATCACCTAACCATTACGACCAGCCTCATCCATAGTAACAATCCCCATATGGTGGTTTCTCAAAATAGGGGTACCCCCAAATCATCCATTACTAGTCATTTATAGTAATAAACCAGCCATTTTTGGGCCCCCTATGGCTTGAGAAACCACCATATTTTATTTGATGGTCAGTTTACCGCCTGAACTTGTGAGCCAGTGCTTCCTGTACGTCATTTTGGGCACCTGTAGGCGCAAAAGAAGAAACCCACAGTGCCATGGATATCCACTGGTTACACATACATGGAGAACGCCTGCAACAAACAGCACAGGACATCCGCATGACTCATACAAATTCATATGGCTCCAAACCTCGTACCCCTGGTTCCCCTATCATTAACCATTGTTTTCCCAATAATTTGTTGGTGATTATCCCCCATTAGGTGGTTGCATATGCGATGGTCACACCATGTCACACTTCACACTCCCGGGCACTGGGCGACCGCAAGACTCCAAATGCTGAACCATCATGGAGCTTGCTCCATCCATGGCGGCTTACCACCATACCCATGTGGTTCTGGAAGCCACGAAATTGAATGAATATATGATCGATGACTTCATCATATATTATTGAATGATGATGAACAAAAACATATAAGAGATAGTGATGAAAGAAGCCAATGACCATGTTAGATGTATCTATTATAGTTGTCCATCATGGTTTCTAACTCCACACCGTGGAACGGTAGAAAATCCGTGAGCGTCCACGATACTCAGAAGTCTCGGCTGTACGTGAAAAAGATGGCCATGCATCAAGCTACGCGGCGTAGACATACCATCAATGAGAAACTGCATCACAACCATCTGGCTATGGGTCAATATTGACCAACCAATACTGGGGGATTTCCACCAACCAACTATAGGGAAAACAATAAGTTAATGGTGGGGAACCAGGGGTACAGGGTTTTGACCCCGAGCCATACCATCAATGAGAAACAACTGCATCACAACCATCTCTGAGCAGTTTCCCGCGTTTCGGTCCAGCAACCCTTGCTAACCCACTTCGTGTCATCCTTGCAGAGGTCCGTGGGGCAATACCTCAAAGCAATGACCGTGACTGCGAGTTTTTTTCACGGGAATTGCTGTTGTCTATTGATCGCCAATAGTAGTAAATAAATGTAAATAATAATGATGGCTAATAATGGGGAAAATGGCCAATATTGACAAGTATAAAATGTTAAAAACTGTAAACATCAGTAATAAACCACAAACATACTCTGGACGACTTGTTGGTTTGGCAAGTTCAATGTGGAGAGGCTCTTTCAAATTACCCTCAATAAAAAAAAGTGCACAGAAACAATTGACACAATGAGAGCGACAATCACAAAAAAAATGCAGACAAAAAACAACGGCACGGCACCAAGGACAGCAAGGGTAGCAGCCACAAAGGCGGTAAGAAGAACCAAAACGACCAAGGACACCTTTATTATGCAAACAACTCTCAAGCGCGAGAACGGACGACAAGGACAGCAACAACGACAGCAAAAACAACAGCAACACCATCAACACCATCAACACCTGTGGTTTCTCAAAATATAAAGGGGTCCCCAAAAATTATCCTTTATTGATCATTTATAGACTAGCAATCACAAGCAAACATTTTGGGGATTCCCAATGAGTTCCATTCTTCATATGGCTGTGGGTCAAACCTGTACCCCTGGTTCCCCCATCAACCTTGCTGCCCTGGATCTTGCTACCCAATCTGGTGTCTTTATCAGGTTGTTGAAGTGGTGGGTTCGGTGCATGGACATGCCTTTCGAAATCTTTCGGGGACTTGGTTTATCAAAGTATGGGTACAGCATACCAGTTGCCGGCACGGTTTGGCATCCTGTTGTGCCCCATCAATCTGAAATATCCAACCAGCTTTGGAATTACTTTCACATCCGTGGCAAAACTGCTCGTGACATGACTAGGCCATGGTCGATAAAGATGGCTAGGAGCAGTCCAGCATGAAACCATTCGCTCAAGGTCACATCAGTCGTTCAAGATCATGGTGTGTCCGTCTTTCATGGATCATTCAATTAGTTTGTTCGGGGCACGCAAAGGCCGGCCCCGAACAGTGCGAGCTCGTGCATTCAGCCGCAAAGCCGCAAAGCCATTGTTTTCCCTATAGTTTTGTTGGATCCTTCATTAGTTGGTTGGTTAATATTGACCCATAGCCATATAGCTGGTATATCTTCCCTAGTAGTGTTCCTTATAATCCCCTATTCTTGACCATTAATCAACTGGAAAACCATTGGTTGGTTGGTTGATTGGTTGATTGGTTGATTGGTTGATTGGTTGATTGGTTGATTGGTTGGTTGGTTGGTTGGTTGGTTGGTTGGTTGGTTGGTTGGTTAACTGCCTGCTTGACCAACATCCAGGATATCCATATGACTGGTCCAGAGATCCATAGTGCTGTCACCATCACCTATGGCTTCTGCAGCAATCGTCCAGGCGCTTGGGACTGCAGCAAGTTGAGTTGTCGTGCCCCTTCTTCTCACTGAAATTGGCTGCCTGCAGAGCAGCCGCCGGAAGCCTTGGAGGGTTGATATGCCTATCGAATGGTGGTTTATACTGCTTAATTACAAAGTAATTGTGATCACTCATGCCACAAAGTTAGTGCATCTACAGCAACTCCAACACAAACAAGACGTCCAAAAGTTGGCAAGTTGTCAGCACAGAAATGACAACTTGACACACTCATGTTGCCAAATGGTGGTTTCTCCAAATTGGGGTACCCCTAAATCATCCATTAATAGTCATTTATAGTAATAAACCAACCATTGAGAAACCGCCAAATGAAGCAAGTTGAAATGATGCCGTGCGTCCCCGGCCTTGGTGTACATGGTCTCCGGAAGGCAAACACTCTCAAGCTCAGAGCACATCCTGCGGATTCCGACAAAGGGCCATCCTGGGGCGTTGATAGCAAACCATAACCAGAGGACCAGCTGAATATGGAGATGTCATGGCTGTTTCGCCAAAAAAATGGTTGGTTTGTTCCTATAAATGGTTAGATGATTGGATGATTGGTATATGGCAGTGGGTCACAAAATAGGGATACCCCCGGTTATCATCCAGTTTACTAACCATTTATAATCATTTATAGCAATAAACCATCCAATTGAGGCTTCCCTATTGCAAGAAACCACCATATGGCCGTGGGTCAATACCCTGGTGCAATGGTGAAGGGTCTATAAATGAGGAAACTAGTCCAACTGTTGGACTCTTCCCGTATCCATTTGCCGGTTGGAGAATATTGGGTCATAACCACATGGTGGTTTTTCAAAATCGGGGTACCCCAGATTATCGAGTCCATGAACTGTTTATAGTACTAAATCAACTATTTTTGGGCTCCCCTATTTTGAGAAACCACCAGATTTATGGAGATACATGGAGATCATCCACCTAGCCTAGTCAGAACAGAAAGCCACACAGCCCGAGCCCTGCTACAATAAGAGCTCATCCATTGGCCCTAAGAACCATCAAACCCATATCAACCGAAACCCAAGCTGCTAATGGTGGAGGCAATTGGGGAGCCATCTCATTAGAACATGGATATCCCGAGCTATGAGGGTGCTACCAGGCCAGCTGAGCCTGGGAGATTCTTCGTTTTTCCTATCGGCTTGGTGCTTGTAAGCCATTCCAAACAAATGCTTGTCAATCAACCAACAGTCCCCTGTACAAGGGAACATTTTTTTTCGAAACATCAATTTGGTATTCTTAACCACTTTCATCATCTAAGATCACTAAGCATGCAGCTGCTGAACCGGGGTGCCATATGTTGCAACCATGTTTGATCACGGTGGAACCCCCATAGATCTCCTCGTTATAAACTGACCAACTGGTACACCCAGTTGGCACCATGATCTATCTGAAAATCAACCACCATACCATAACTTCAACCACAAGTTAGTAAATATCCGCACGCAGTTGCAAGTTGGTAAATCTTCACCATGACCATGCAAAACTCATACGTTATCACCTTTCGCTACCACAACTGATGCAATTGATGTATCTGCTCATCCCATTCTAATCATTCTTCATGAATAGACTCACCATTTTTGAGGTAATTACCCCTATAATACCATCGCTTAAGAACCCTCCAAATCAATCCCAGGAATCTCAACAATCGTGGACCTTTGCAGAGCGGTGGAACCCCGAGATGTGGCGAGTGGTCCAAGTACATGGATCTCCGGAATCCCATGATATCCTATCACCCCAATACCATCATCCTGTTCCTATCCTGGTTGGTGGTTGAACCCCGATGAATTAGTCAACCAACCACCTGGTGATATTAGGGAAAACACGGAAAAAACAAAAACATGAAACACCTATTCTGCTTGGTGGTTGCTCCCGATGAATTAGTCAACCAACCATGTCGTAACATTTGGGGAAACAAAAAAGTCTGAAACCACCAACCAGTTCATAATCCTGTTCATAGAAAAAGCTAATCCCATTACCATCGCTACCATACCAAATAAAGGCTTTGGACGACATGACGATCAGTTGGGGATGTCCACAACGCAACTGCTGTGCCTAGTGAAACTTCTTGCAACTTCCAAAATGGTAAAAATTGGTGACTGTGGCTACCATTTGTTTCGGCCAATCCTGGTATCTCCTGTCCTTAGAACGGGATATCCCTGGCTCCAAAGCGCTCCCTCCCAATTACCTTCCAGTTGGACCCCACTGAGTTTCCAACCCCCTGGCTGATCTCAAGCTTTCCCAACGGCTGCTGCAATTTTTTTGCGTGTGACGCGGGTCGCGACGTGTTTCACCATGGGGATCGAACCCTCGATGGATTGCGACACAGCGGTGACAGGGAAGTTGTGACAGGGCAGGGTGAGACACTGCGGCTGCGAAGAAGGTTTCAATAGTTCACCGGTTGGTGGTTGAACCACCCCCATGAAAAGTATGGGCAAGTCAACCGACCAAGTTGAACCACCCCTATGAAAAATGTGGGCAAGTCAACCAACCAAGTTGAACCAACCCTATGAAAAACATGGGCAAGTCAACCGACCAACCAGTTGTTAATAGAGAAAATCAAACATGTCAAAATCAATCCACGTTCCAGGTTCAATTATAGACACAATTAAGAGGGGATTCATTCCACGATAGGCCCTGATTCAAAAGGCTTTCAATGGTTCAATTTTGACATTAGGGGTCGGATCGGCAAATTGTCGCTCATGCTTGCATCCCCTAGTGCCGATAGAAGACCAAGTGTATCCCATGACGTTCATCTTTTCATAACCTGGGTGTTTTTCATACTTGACCAATCAGGGTACCACGTGGTGTGTGCTGATACTGATACTTCGGGCTGAATCGGCTGAACTGACAAAAACAGATTAACACACAACGTTAACGTACTCTACATTCCATACACACATCACAACTGGATAGATATGTATTTACATGCGCATTTCCACACAAGAAATCATATCACAAAACAAATCATAAGGTGGCAAAAATACAACAAAACACACGATTCCAGTGCATTACCTCACATCCTATAAGTTGCATTGCATTATATATATATATACACAGTACACATTGTTCCAAAACACAATGCTACCTACATACATTACATGTCATGACATGACATTGCATGACATAACATTACATGACATTACATTATGACATCACATGACATTGACATTGACATGACATTACAAATCATTACATTACATTGCATTACATTATATAGCATGACATTACATGACAGTACATGACTCCACATTACATAGCGTGACAATTCACAACATTACATCACATCACACCAACTCACATGAAAATTCCGTGCATTACTTACATTGCACTTTGTTACACTACACTACATTGCATTGGATGATAGTGATTCCCATTGGTAAACACCATTGCATTGCATTGCGTGACATGACATGATATGACATGACATCCCACTACATTACATCACATCACATGGCATTACACTACATTGCACTAAAATATATTCTAGTCATGACAGTCATTACTTTTCTTGCATGTACATGCGAAGCATGGACACCATGGTATGGGATGGTAGAGAAAGGACTGTTGTACAATACGGGACAGCACCGAACAGTGTAGCACCACATTGTGGAATAGCGTTTGCTGTATGCCTGCATGCGTGGCATGGCATGTTTTTGGTATTTGCGGTATGCATTTCAGCATTCTTGATATTCCTTATGTCTGTGGGCTGCCTGGTATCTACGTGTGCTCTGATGTGCGGCAAATATCTAAATCTCTATATAATATATATATATATATATATACAGCAAATATATTATGTGTAACACACATCTACACTAATTACACTGTACACGATACAGTACATTAATTTGAATGAATAATTTATGTCTATATAAAAACATATTTTGAGAGAGAGAGAGATGTCCACTATGGGTACCCAACAGATTATTGTAACTTCTGTTGCAAGCCACTGCCTCAGCTTCCGTACTCGTGTCAACCGTGTCAACCGCCAGGCTTTACAATGGGTGTGTCGAAAGGACAAATGCTCTGGTTCCGCGTCGAAAGGACAAACGCCTGGTGTGCTCGTCTCCTAAACAAGTTTCATTTGTATAGCCATGTACATTCATTTGATACAAACTTGTAGCGTATAGTACAGTAGGGTGAATGCTGGTGAATGATGCTAATTCAATGATGGTCAATCAGGGTTGATGGTGGTAAATGATGATCAATTCATGGTTGATTGATGAATATAATGGTAAACAAGAATGGTGAATCATGATTCATGCGTGTAAATACTGTAACTTGTGTCCACTATTCAGTGGCATCATCGTGGTATCATCATAGTCAAGGTATCTCATGGCTTCTAGCAATGTACAGTAGTCATTCACCATCACTATCAACTGTGGTTAAGTCATGTCTAGTAACTTAAAATCAACATTAACCATCACTAGAATCATGTCAAATGTAGGCGTCAAAATCTCTTTTGTGAATGATGGCGACACTAGTTGAAGTGTGTTGAAGATTGGTGAAGCCTGGGGTATGTGACCCATTTTCTCATGGTCACCCAGCTTACCACATGTGTTCATTCCTCCAAAAATGTCTGAACTCTCAGGTACAGCCTGCCCAGGGATGGTGGGGTGGTTCAATGATAGTTCACCCACGTTACATGGCCCATGTAGTAAACATCGGGGATAATCACGGTGATGCACTCTGGTAAATTAACCTGGAAGTAAAAAATCCATCATTGATAGCTGGTTTACCCATCAAAACTGGCAATTTTTAGCTACCAGGTTTGTTTACCAGAGGGTAACTTAACGGCTTTCTGGCGGCCCAGGCCATCCGTGCTCACATGGGAGGTGGCATCAAAACGTGACAAATCCATCCGTTTTGGCCGGTGGTTTCGGGAACCACAAGTGCAGCAAAATGACATATAGGTGGAAACAATCGCTCAATGCTACACCATGCGTTTGTTTTTTCACCGCTGGTGGGTGGAAGCCGGGTAGTCTGCCGGGTATGGTGTCTCGCCAAGGGCATCCCGTCAAGGGCATGGATACCCTGCTGCTCGTAGCCCCATCTGCGGTGAGCAACGTTGGAAACAAGGAGCCCGCAAATAGTGCTTCTCAAAATAGGAGACCCTAAAAATGGTTGTTTTAGTTTACTAAAAATGTGTTATTCATGGATGATTTTTGGGGTCACCATTTTGAGAAACATCCACATCAGCAAAAGAACTCTGCTGTGGTGCGAGGGGTGTCATAGAACAACAACAACAACAACAACAACAACAACAACAACAACAACGCAGCGTGCGACTTGGTTCCGCAAGACTCTTGGAATAGAACGTACGCTTTCTTAATCTTTCTTATGTGGCAAGCACTGTTTGGCATCTCCATTGGGTGCTTCGCCATCTTGATGAGCTTCCTTATTTGAACCAGAGGAGCGTAGCGCTTATCATTTTTCAGAATCAGCCGGGAGAATTGGTTCTACTGCTCGGCAACACGTATTCTGCTAGTCACTCGCAGAGATTGAGATTGCCGGTTGCAACCCTTCCTGTAGCTCCCAAGCGCTTCCCCTTACGGGTCTGGATACAGCAATTACCCCAAACGGCAATGCTCGCGGAAACCCCCAGTTAGTTTCACCACTTAGATCTAAATAGATTTGGGAGTTGCAACCAGCAGTCATGGAATAACCATGACCAAACATCATCAACCACAGTGATTAGGCATGCTCTGTAAACCATTAAATAATCTACAGACTTCCGCATTAGCAGAATCTTGCCCCTGATACCAGGCCTCAGGGCCGCCTCAGCAGATCGATTCATCATGATATGTGGCGGCGTCAAAATTGTAGTTATTCAGGTGTATTCAAGGATTTTTTAGAACATCCCCTATCGTTTTCCAAGTTTTGGAGTACTCCTTTGGGCCTTTGGGGTATCGTTTTTAAGCCGTGCCCTATGATTTTTCGAGTAAAATGGACCAAACACATCTGCACATGCCTAAGATTAACGCAATTGACTATGTTTTTGTCTCTGGCTTATATGCAGGGTAGCGGCTTGCGGTGCTATGTAGCTCGGACCAGTGGATATTCACGGGTAAACCCAGGATTATTGCATGATGGAATACGGAATTGTCATGAGTTGTCCATGGGTGATTGGAATTGAATCAATACAAGTAATGTTGGTCCAGGATCAATCAACCCTAGACATGTGTATATATATATCTATATATATATATATATATCTATATATATATATATATTAATATAAGAAACATTTTTTTCACTGGAGGGTACCATTTTCATGGGAAACCAAGACTTTTGGGGGATACCCCCCTTTCAATCAACCAGGGAACTTTTAATCCAGGGTTCGCATTCTTACCAGAAAGAATGACAACATGGTTCGTGATGATGTCAATAATTAATGACGGTCCTTACACAGCATAATTACTAGGTATTATAGTCATCCAGGGATGAGTCATTAGTATGATATAAACAGCTAAAAACAAGCAGGTTCGCTACCCCCACTGTTCGGGGAGAACTAAGAAGGTCCATTGACGTCAATGTGAAATCCCGGCTGATGAGCGAGAGAAAAGACTTGTCACCACCAACCGCATTGGATGATGATAAGCGAATGATATGGTCAATGCTCTATTATGGTGAATGACTATAAACTTAAGGACTGTCATGAGTAATGATTTAGCACTGCTGATAACGCTCTAATGATGATTAGTTATCTGCCACCGTTCAATCGCTCTTCATGACTATTCATGGATGAGCCAACAATCGCTGAATAGCCAAGCATCATTGTTCACTTTTATGTGTGACCATTTCAGGTCACCGGATGTACTTCTGAACATACGCAGTGATGCTTGACAACTAAACGATACTAAACCACAGCGAGAATGGACTGTTTCCACTTGACAATTCAACCCCAACTGATTGGAATGTACCTTCATATCTTGTGGCCATGAAGCGCAAGCTTGCGACAAAACCATCAGCGCCACCAGAACTCCACGCGTGAGGCCACGATGTAACGCAGCGATATGTGGTGATATCGCCATCTCAGCTACCCAGGCACCAGCACCGCGGATCAGATGGTCCCACTCCATGGTAGGGTGGGGGGCTCCCAAGCTGGTTCGCCCCATGACTAGTGGAACTGTTGGCATGTCACCCATGGCGGGTGGTTCATGGTTGACCAAGATGGTTATGGTTCAACGATATCCCATGGCTGCTCTTGGGTGCGAGTCAATGCTGTTCACCTCCCAAGCAGTGTTAACAACTCGAACATCCCACTGGCGCTCCCAAGAATGGATAGGACTCGCAACATAAAAATGAAACCAGCAGCCATTGCAAAAAGGTTCATCTCTGTTTTTGCACATGGTGG
Organism: Symbiodinium kawagutii; assembly: GCA_009767595.1. Taxonomy (NCBI): domain Eukaryota; class Dinophyceae; order Suessiales; family Symbiodiniaceae; genus Symbiodinium; species Symbiodinium kawagutii. The sequence goes on from VSDK01020599.1 coordinate 53,432, forward strand.
ATGTGATACCGACAATCTTGCCAGCCTGCAACGGCTAGCGATGATGTTTATAGGTGTTTCTTAGCAAATCTGACTGATCTGCTACCTCACGGTGATGTCCCTCTACATCCCTCTACGCGCAATAATCCTGCTCCATTCAGTTGACAACGTTCAGTCATCAAGTCACAGCATATTGTGCCAACCCTCAGGACTACCATATAAGGGGCAGACTATGTGATATTATATGTATGTTTTCTCACATTCATTGATTTTCGGACTTACATAGCACCATGTTTCGATTTCAGTCGATGATCACCGACGAAGGAGTTTCCAAACAGTCAGCTGCAGGTTCCTGGCTGGCCACACCCAAACACTCTCAAGACCCAGTTATATGCGTCGCATGCTCGTTGGATTCGTGTTCTAGCAGGCGATCGCTTCCATCTCATCTGGCTGGTGGTGAATCAAACCTCATAAAATGCAAAGTGTGAATCAAACCACCAACCAAATAGTTTTTCAACCATAAGTCTGTTGGTTATCCCCTATGAACCATTATAATCTCACATAAAAAAATATCAATCAAACCACGAACCAGTCATGTTCTGCAGCCAGCCATGAACCCTATAGCTTGGACCTTCCCAAGCATCATCAAGCAGGTTTCTTTCGTGCCCAGTTCTGTGAACAGAAACCAAGGATATGATGATTTATCCATTCACATTTCAATATATCTACCAAAGTATCAAACATGTAGTATATATCTTTTTGCCGCGGATCAACCATTATATTCATTATTGACCGCCACGTTTGTCGATGTTTGTACCCTGTACCCCTGGCTGTTCACATCCAGAACACCAACAAAATTGTTGACTTGTTGAATTTGTTTGTTTCTACGGGACCATCTCGGTGAGAAATTCTGGTAGCGGGAGTGCACTGTGGCCACTGCAAACGAAATCTCTGCGACCCAAGGCCTGTTTTTGTTTAAAGGAAATCATCCGAACAACAAACATTATGCAGATTCAACATGATGATTACAATCTAACTAGATAGAATAATACTTCAATATGTATATATATATATATGATTATACATGTGTAACTAGAACAATCCGACACACCAAAAGCTTTCCAGCACCCCCAAATCATCGGTTACACCGGGACGAGCTTGGGAACTCTGGTGGATGAAGAAATAACTGAGTCTGAAAGGGTGACCGCTGGTGGCAACTCGCACTGAGGGAATCTTCAGCCAACACCCATGCTCCATAGTGCTGGTATACTTACAAAATTGGGTCGTTGTGTAAGTAATTGTAGGTAATACATGGTAATACACCATGGAGTATCAGGACAATTGATGATCTTTAAGAATCCCCAAGTGAACAGCATTGCAAATGGGAAAGCACATGCACGTGGTTGATTTGAGTTCTCTAGAACACCCGAAGAATTCGATGATCAAACACACATATTCTATTGTGTCTTGGGATGACGTATCAAACAGCCAAGCAAATGTGATCCGCAACATACAGCAAATGGCAGTAAATGCATGCTGCATCAGCTGCTGCAGCTATCATTGTGGGGAATCCTCTATCAACCTGAAACTCACCCGTGGGGATACTCGGACAGTCAACGCTGATCATTTCGCTTGTAGTGTACCTGTTGGACCTCTCTGAAAGTAGGAGAACCAGAAGCGCAACAGAAGGATTCATTCATCTCAGATTGGGGATGTACCCCTGCCATGCCCTGCCCCGTAAAAAAATCTTCCAATAACAAAGGCCATGCCGAAGAACTGAAGGACTCAGTGCCCTGCGCACGACCTGCAGGTTTGCGCAGCTCACCTGTCCACTCCACTGCCCCGTCTGGAACGCGTCTCCCTCTGGGCGATTGATGGGATCACTTGAACCTCATTCTCGCCTTATGGCAGATGCAAATGTGGCACCAAGGTGAAGTTGGACAGGTCGTTTCTTTAAATTTTGGGCCATGGTACTGGACCCTTAGCAAACTGGGGGCAAATCCGGAAGCCTTCTTCAACCACCAGCATTCTGCTGAAAGTATTTGGGGATGTTCCGTAAACAACCTTCAAGAGTGATTTATTGATACTACGATTACCTGTGGCACATGGTGAATACATGTGATACCGATCAATCATGCTAAGCCTTTACTAGTGGTTACTTTGGTGAGCACACCTTCGAAGACAATCTCACTTGGTCCAGTGCTTGTTCTTTCGTATCATCAAGAGGCTTCCAAGTTGTGACTTCTTAGCCAAAACTCTGCGTCATTCCGATTTGCATCCACCACAATGTTGTCGTGGCTTGCAGCAAAAATTTGGGAGAGAAGCTCAAAGTCTGCAGTGAATGCACCACAAATTGGCATAAACCTAACTTGTGAGTATGGCTCCCATGGCGGCTACCATGATGGTATCACAATAGCACGTTGACCATATACGGATCAGGCTCACTGGTTCGGGTAGGAATTCTTTCCCCACCAAACCCCCAACGATACAATCAAAATAGGTTGAGGATCCAAGTGTGTAGTTCTCACCCTCAGTTGTGTCAATTAACAACCAATTCACCTGTCAAATGTGCCAAACTGATTCAAAATGTGTTTCCCTGGCAAACAAAATATAGCAGGGCGGCAGTCCCGTTTGAAAATGGTCCATGGAGTGCGTCTATGTTCTGAATAGAAATGCGTTCTTTTTTGTTGCGTTGCCTGTTAGGAAATACTTGATCCAGCATCGATGTGAAAATGTGGTGCTACACCGGCGACTGGGCAGCGCCACCCAGTTCTCTCCCAAAAGGTGCCACGCTGTACCGCTGAATGTTGGTTGAGTCGGGTATACCGAGTCCTTGCTCGAAGTCCCCAACCACTTGCTGCGCGGCTGATGCTGCGCTTGCCCGCTACCATGTGTAAAACATGTGACGCTTTTTTGGCTCAAAAAATGGTGAGAACAACATGCAATGCCATAATGACAGGTGCTTGATGCTTGTCTTTCATGCGCGAGTTGTGTCAACTCATCCATTGGATTCGCTAGTTTCCAGCAGGTCACGCTCTGCAGTCAGCATGCAAAGGTTGTTGAGACGGACAGCCGAACATTCAACCTACCACCACGAAAAAGCAGTCGCCAAGCCTGAGATAGTGACATCTACTCTTTCCTCTCGTCTTGGCACAAAGAATTTTTGCCGACATATCTTCAGAATGTACGTACACAACCAATGAACGCAAACATGTATATATATATATGTAAATATACATATATATTAAAAATAATATATATAATGATATGTAAATTTAAATTACACTTACACTGTGTATATTACTATAGTATCATGTAATCTATGTGTATCTATATGTTTCAAACATTCAGCGAAAATGATGACTTCCGAGTCAAGAAGATCTGGTGTAAGACTTCAGAGAGTGATAGACTAAACCTCCATAGGATTTGAACCGGAAAATCTCCAAACTGGTGGCTGACTTACTACTTCTGGTAGCATTGTTTCTGGTGGTTTTCTGTTTCTTTCCCGTAATGGTACCCTATGCTTCCAGTTACCGTTATAGTAGGTAACCAACCCCCCACAACAATGGTAGAAACCAGCTGGTTACCTACTACAATAGCTAATTGGAAGCACAGGGGTAGATCCAGATTAAAAAAAAGAAAACATCCCCCCCTGCTCAATGGCTGGTGACTGATCGGTCACATGGGTCATGAACGGCTCCATTTGACATTACACTCCATTGAACTAGCAACCATTGTTGGATCAACAGCCTTGTTCACTTGTTAATGATAGTCACTAGCAATTGGTCAACATCCAGGGGTCAACTAGCAATTGGTCACTCCATTAAACATCTTTATGTTTTAGAGAGAACCCCTGCGACCATCAACAGCCTTGTTGGATCCATCGCCATGTTGGATCACCAAATGGTGTATGACATCCCGTCTCTGTGGCTCAAGTCGATGCCAGTTTGCTGAACTGCTTTCATAGGATTTGGACCAGGGTGAAAGGGCTGGGAATCATTCCACTAGATGAGGCCATACCCATATTGTGGTTTCTCAAAATAGGGGACCCAACAAATGGATCGTTTACTACTGATAAATGGTAACTAATGGAACATTTGGGGGTCCCCTATTTTGCATTTCCGTTTCTTTGTTTGCACGATATATGTTATAGATTATATAATCATATAAACGGTCAAACTGCAATTCTGAGCACAGAAAGGGCTTTGTACTGCTCCCGGAAGAACGCCAATGCGGGCCATTGAAACGTTTCGACTGGCACATGTCCAGAATCAGCCGACGGTCTCCTCATGAGTTGCCGGCTGATATGCTGCCTACACACATGGGTTCCTCCCGGCGAAGAAAGACACCATTGCTATGTTCAAGCTCTGACAATGGTCCATGTTGATGGACAATCATTGATTCATGGTTTCTCAAAATATGGGCTACCCCCAGGTATCATCCAATCTTGCCCATTTATAGCAACTATATATAATCCACCATTTATAGCAGTTCTGAAACAACCATCGTTGACAATCACCACTGGACAATCTCCATCAAAGTCCTCCTCCGGTAGTCCGGAAATCAAACTACGACCCGGATGACCTCGTCAAATGCACGGGACCGCGGATATGTGGCACAGCCAGATGCTTGTGCGCAAGCCGCGCCACAACTGATCTTCACAAGCTGGTCTCTGCATGATCATCCACAATGATTTGGATCACTAGTTGAATATATAATCTATCTATACCCATCTATCTTATTCAATAGTTAATTGGTTGATACTCATTTATCAAATTTGATGTTAATGATATCCGTTTAATAGTGAATTATCCGGTCAATAGTAGATATCAGGGAATAACAAGCAATGAGCAACAGTTGAATCAGGAAATCTACCAATTGGGTTTGTCCATAAATGGTAATACCTACTGGCCATCCAATAATAGCCAGAAAACTGCCACTTTTGGGGGTACACATTGCTACACCATTTTTGGACAAACCAAATTGTATGGGGATGGGTCATTGCCAAAACTCCCCAGTTGATGGTTGTGCAATGTTCACATCCCAACAGCGAAAAATGGGTTCAGGGTCATATCTTTGAGATGTGAACCGCCCTTCGGGTTACAGGATACCCTAACCGCCATATGGCGGTGGCGGATTCGGTACCCGGTTTACCCTGAACCCCGAGCGGCTGTTCCCCCTTAATCATGATCCAATCTGTTGGGATGTTCATCAATAGACTTGGGATTTGAGGTGACCCAGCTCGCCATATGGGGGTTTCTCAGGCTGGCCCCCAAATCATCCAGTAACCAATCAGATTAATTATACATAAACCAACCATTCTTGGAGCTCCCTATGGCTGGCTGAAAACCCGCCCCCCCTGGCGCCATGGTTTCTGTTGCACGGAGCCAACTCCCGCAGCAGTTGGTGACTGTGATCGTGAGACTGGCACCGTGACCGGTGGCGCTTTCATGGACATGAAAAGGGTCTCCTGTCTGCCAGGGAACACCGGTCCTTTTACCTGATACAGCTATAGCCGTACTATATATTGTATTATGGCTGAAAACTATCAACAATGAAATTGATCCGCTCCCTCTCTAAAATAAGCAGAATATTGATTGCAGTCCGTGCCAAGTGTATTGAGATGCTCGCCATGACGATGCAACAATTGCCATGCAATACAACAAATTCTTTCAGTTCCATGCCGCGGGGCCGTGCATGACAACGGTATTGGCATTGGTTTTGAATTCGCATCACTTCTGCCGCTAAAACCACGACAACGCCACGTCTCATCCACAGCGGAAACCACTGCTCCTACCACAGCGGCCGCAAGATCAAAGGAATCAAAGGGTTCCAGAAACAGCACCAACAACATGATCATTGTCACTAGTAACTAGTAATTACTATTAATTCATCATACATACTGTCATCCCCATTTATTTCACTGATAACAAGCGCATCTTCATCATCGGAGTTAAGAGTGCAACATGGACATAGCAGCAGGGTGAGTTACTTCTCCAACAAAGGTAGAAACGAGTTGATACCTGTGATCAAATCCATGATCATAATGGTTAATTAGTTCTAGTCATTCTTCATGGGTAGTTATGACCTTCTTTTTAGGGGAGAACTGTGGAGAACTGGGTTAACCAGTGACTACTATTGACCAGTGACTACTATTGATGGATCTGAATAACTACTATTCATGGATCACTGATGTGGCAATGGCAAAGAGTTGAAGTTAAATTACATTGCTGGTTGGTGGTTTCAACCCCTGTGAAAAATATTGGTCAACCAGCCATTTCCTAATGATTACTAGGGAAAACAAAAAATGTTAATCAAACGACCAACCAGATTGCACGAGATTGCTTGTTTACTTCGAAGACTCAGAATATTTACTAACGAGCGGGGTTCGCCATGCACCATGTTTCCCGAGCAGTCTCAGCCCTCCGTCTACGGTGGGGTGTTCTCCATAGATACTATTGATTTTGTTAGTTCTGGTGATGCATGGGATTAGCACTATCAACCATCAACCCTTGGACTGTTGGAAGATACTGATGAGCAACCTTCAAAATATTTCAAAGCAATTAATCATTTTTCATAGTAAGGAAAGCAACTATATAGATGGCGGATTTTCCACGCAACCAGGTTGGTCAAAATGGTTGCTTCGGAATGGGTCGACAGTCATGGTACCACTATGCTGAACATGACATATGTCTCCGAAGACTGATGACTAATAGTACTCATTTATTGTATACTTAGCTGGCTAGCCAGTAGCAATCATACCAGGCTTAACACATGTTCAGCAACAAATAAAGAGAACCATTCTTAACACATATTCTTAACACATGTTCAAGCAACAAGGGTCGATTAAGCAGTTGATTCAACTAGGCAGTGACTCTTGCATGGAATCCGAGCTCGGCCCAAGAACTATTGCTCGACGAGAAGCCGGTCCACAATCTACCGGTTGCATTGTTGTGGTCAACACGACTTCAGCCGAACGACTGAATTCAGGTGGCAATGGGTCAAGCAGTTAACCAACCAACTAATGGGGGTTAATAACCAACAACAATAAGGCAAACTAATGGTTAGTGATAGGGGAACCAGGGGTACGGGGTTTTGACTCACAGCCAGGTTTAGTACTGGTGAGTAACCCACAATTCTTGCTTGATGGTCAATGATGGTAAATGAAATGAGTGCTGGATAGTAGCGATCATCAGTTACTACTATCATCCCTGGTTGGTGGTTGCAATTAGGTATTTACTGGCTAAGTCCCATGATTGTCAGTCCAATGATTGTCACATTCTAACTGGCTGGTTGTTTCAACCCCTATGAAAAATATCAGTCAACCAACCATTTGTTAATAACTACTAGGGAAAATAAAAGATATCAATCAAACCACCAACCAGCTAATAATACAATAGTGGTAGAGTAATTCCTAGAAGATACTTGCTATAGGTAGAATAGGTATTAATAGCTATTGCTATACCATGATTTTATAGGAATAATACCACCAACCAGCTAATAATACTTGTGTTCAGGTGAGCTAGAGCCTAAAGGCCACCAGACACCAACTCACTTACCAACCTTCACACAAACAGTTCAAAGAACCTACTTGTTCAAGTCATCAAGATCATTGGTAGAGTCGAAATTCTGTGACCCGTGAGGTGGTGATGATCAGCCACGAGGTAGGACCTTTCTGCGCGTTCGGTCGTCCCAGAAAGTCCGGTGAGGCCGTTGTTATTACCGGGGAGGTTGAGCCTCAACCGTGTAAACCTGCGGTGCTTTCAAGCCCTATCAAAAATATGCTTGTTAACTAACCATCCCCGGACCATCCCCAATATTGTGGAAAACACCCACAAATTGTTTAAAACCACCCACTAGGTACGGGTTTTTCAATCCATTTCTGCGATTTGATGGGTTTTCTATGTGTTCATGGGAGACCATCCAGGTACTGTGGTTTAAGCTCAATCCCCACCGACAGCAACCTATCGTTCCGGCAGTCAATCATCCAAGGTGCATGGTTGAGAATACTTAGAAACTGGTGACTGATAGTTCTCAGGGCGACCCAATGAATAATTGTCGATGTGTGAACATGCGAACTCATAGACCCAACGCAGCTAGGGTGCGTTTTAAGCATAGTATTTGAATGTATTTGACAAACAGAACATTTTGATGCTATAAACAAAGTTGGTGCTTTGATATATGATAAAGATTTGTTTCTTGAAGCCATGTGACATGTGACAAAGTCTTTGGTGCCTTTGTTGGTGTATGTTGGTTCACAAAATCTCCGAAGTGATAGACCAGCCAGGCAACAACCTTCGACAATAAGCCTGCTTTGTGAATTTGCTGACCCAAATGGAGCCTTGGAAATTCACGCAACACAAGGAAAGAGATGAGTCTATCCGGCATTTTCTTGGACTGAACAAAGGAACATCACACTAGCACTTTCATGTACATGTATCCGAGGAACCAGTCAACATTCACTGAGCTTCCGATTGTACAGGCTCCACCACCTATATATTCGCTCTGTCTCTCTGCCTATCTTTCTTCTTTCCTCCCTTTCTTTAACATTTAAGATTATGTATTGTATATGTGTCCATGACAGGATCTAATCTACTGACCCAATCTGACCCACCTGATGATTTGTTATTGTAGAAGGACTTCTGGGGGTTCTGTTGGCATCCAGGCATATCCGACATGTTGTGGCTCACCGGTCTCCTCATCCTCTTCCTGTTCCATGGACCATGGTCCCTGCAAGACACGGAGGGTTGGACTCTCCACAAGTTGCTGGTACACAAGGACGACCCCAACACCAAGGCAGTGTAAACTCACTTGGATCAGAAAGTCTTCGATGTTTGCATTGCTGCCCAAATGTTACTCAATCTTAGTTTAGGCACAAGCAGTCGAAGGCTGAGAACGACTATGATTCAGATGGGGGTGCTGTGCCGTTTTGAATGGATTTCTTTTGCCGCAGGTTCCCCGGTGAACTGAGGTTACTGACTGCTACTGATCCTAGCTTCGCATTTTTCCAAGCAAAAACTTCGGAAGTCTACACTACACCCTACTCCGTTTATAGACACAGCCACGTGGCCCCACTGCATGAATTGGTACACTGCTTGACAGGTATTTTGGAATTATGGACGATCCCAGACTTTGTATCGGAGGAATCTCATCCAATCTCCAAATCGCATGGAGAAAGTCACAGGTGCGAAATTACAGGCAATTATTACCAACCGGTACTATCACAATGACTTGCCATCAGTTGCCCTACTGTTACTACCATTTGGATAGAACCCTCCTGGTGGCTCCAGATCCCTCTCCCTTCCCCCCAACGGCCTCGCTCCCATCGAAATGGAAGGATCTCCTGCGTGTCTCACAGCTAATCTCTGGCGACACGGCGACACGTTGCGACGTACGAAACAGCTGTTGAGACTTGGCGACTTACTGCATAGGTCTTAAACGTGTTTATTTAACTGCATACTGCATAGTGTTTAGATATATGGTTGATTCTAAATACTGCCTGCTGACTGTTGTGACGAATTCCGATAGAATTGCTCTGAGGGACCAGGGAGGGGGAAAATAGTGATTCTGGTCGATCAGAACAAATGATTGGTATGTAGAAAGCAGGGTCTTCTACTTCGCAAAGAGACTTCAAGATGGATCATATGGCCAAACCTCCCAGCTATTTCTGAGGGAAGCTTTGTTGGACATCGGACACATCTTGTTTTGCAGAAATCTCAAAGCCATGATTTCTCAGAATGCGGGTACCCCAAATCATCATTTCCCAACCATCTGTATATATACATTTTTGGCGGTTCCCTCTTTGGAGAAGACCCTAAATGTAAAAATATCATTGCTAGTTTCTATTGGATCCCTCCACTCCCCACAGACGGGATCCAACTGCGCACCTCACAGATTGATGACAATGGCCGATCCTGGCAGATCCGCTGGGTGAACAGGGGGTGTTGACGCCGTAGTTGAAGTATTTAGGGATCAACTGATGATGGAAGTCTTTGGGTGTTTCTCAAGCCACAGGGAACCCCGAAAAAATGGTTGGTTTATTGCCAAATATGATTGTTATTAGGGTGATTTGGGGGGGTACCCTATTTTCAAAAGACATCATTTACTTAAACTATGGTCCATCAAGATTGGGCATTGGACCGTCTTGGTGAATCGATGTTTTAGACAGAATCAGCATGTAAGGAATTAAACTAGTGAACCTCTGGTTCATGAACGATATGGATTTGCAAATTCGTGTTTTACCATCCCTTGCACAAAGATGGTGTTTCAAGTAGGTGTTTCTCAAAATAGGGGTACCCCTAAATCATCCCTTATTAGTCATTTATACGCCATAAACCAACCATTTTTGGGGTCGCCAATTTTGAGAAACGTAGCACATGTTCAAACAGTTCACCTGGGATCACCTGGATGTTTCTGAAGCGAACCCCAGAGAGGGTCGGTCAGCTAAAGTGCCAAAATGACGTGCATTGATGATTGTTTCTTGGGTGTATCTACTACTGACGGGGTTGACTGCTCTCCCTGGCTATCGCTGTGGGAACCCCGCCTCCAATGGTTACCGAATCATCCAGAAACGGCGAGTGAACTTCGTTCTCCGACGTGTAAGACATCCTGAGTGCTCCGATCATGGTAGCATCGGGTGAAGATCACTGGCTGACCTGTTCATAATAGAGCATGGTAGCTCAGTGAAAACCATTGGCCAGCTAGTAGTGATACCCCCATAGTTCAGAATTGCAAGAGCTAAAGTAGTGGCTATAGATAAGTTGGTGGGGATGGGGTATAGTATAGGTGCCAAACTATGTCATAGTTGGAGAGAGGTGTTAATCAACTTTTAACTGGAGAGTATCACATTGTAAGCCAAACGGGGAAAGAACAACGGGCAACGTACTATGACGGCCAACTCTAACAACGCCAAAACAAAAGCCCTACCATGCTTAAAGGCGCAATCATCCAAGCAAGTCCTAAATATTGCCAAAAATACGATCAAACACAATTTGGAACAAACACTAATTCTGGTTCCAAAAAACTCACAAACTGACAGACTGACAACAAAACAACAACAACAACAACAACAACAACAACAACAACAACAACAACAACAACAACCAAAACCAAAAACAAAACCACAACAAAACCAGCAACAACAACAACAACAACAACAACAACAACAACTACTACTACTACTACTACTACTACTACTACTACTACTACTACTACTACTACTACTACTACTACTACTACTACTACTACTACTACTACTACTACTACTACTACTACTACTACTACTACTCCTGCTGCTGCTGCTGCCGCTGCTGCTGCTGCTGCTGCTGCTGTTGCTGCTGCTAGTGACGACAACAGCTATAATGGCGATTGCAAGTTGCAGCAACAAATAATCACCAGGACCAGCACCTTCAAACCCTCCAAAAGCGCCGCTTGGATAGTGGAGCCACTTCCATGGCAGGCTAAGATAATCAATCAATGGTAGTTTCCTGACATGTTCTAACCACTAATAATGGTTGAACATGGGGGATAGTCACCAACAGTCATGGTCAAACTGTTAAACATCTCCTACATGGTGGTTTCTCAAAATAGAGAACCCCCAAAACTGGTTGATTTATTCGTAAACATGATTCACATTGGATGATTTGGGGGTAACCGATTTTGAAAAAACACCACACGGATATTTTACCTATAGCCGCTTCGCCAAATAAACCCTCCTGACCCCACAAAAAGTGAAGTCTCATTCATAAAATCTCTAAACCTGGAGTCACAGAGAGTTCTTCCTGGGAAGAGATTGAACTGAAGCAATAATTTTGACATCCCCACTGGGGTGATTTTGATATTGCGGTTCCTTTTTGGGAATTCCATGTGCCACAAATATCGGGTGTTTTGAAGATATGCACTTAGAATTTGCAACCCTATCTATATTATATATCTGATAGTAAACAAAACAAATGTTGTTTCACATTGTTGATACAGTACCTAGACTCGGTTGGCAGTGTCCAGGTTGGCACCCTAGCAGGCAGCATGGGATGGGGTTCTGGTTGGTGGAACTGCCCGCTGGGTTGTCCAAGTTGCAGCTGGTTCGCTGGGTCTGCTTGCGACTGGTCACCAGCTGGTCGATTCTAGTTGCTTCTTATGTTTTGTTATTGCTACTCCAGCATTATTGGTGATTCATCCGTCTTTTCGTGTTTCATCCGTTTTTTGCGAAGCCAACGACATTATTTTTGTTCGATGGCCTATACTTACTCAACCAAGTACAGTTTTTCATGAGCCAATGGTCAATCCCATCGTGTTCACTTAATCATTTACTTGCTGTTACTTCTGTTATCAAAAAGAAAATATGATATGAATACAAAAACCACAAATATTATTTGTCGATATACAGCAAAAATAGATGAATATAAAATGTATGTATGTATGTATGTATGTATGTATGTATGTATGTATGTACGTATGTATGTATGTATGTATGTATGTACGTATGTATGTATGTATGTATGTATGTATGTATGTATGTATGTATGCATGCATGCATGCATGCATGCATGTATGTATGTATGTATGTATGTATGTATGCATGGATGTATGTATGTATGTATGTATGTATGTATGGATGGATGTATGGATGTATGTATGTATGTACGTACGTACGTACGTACGTATGCAAGCAGTTACTTCTACGGTATTTCTCCCATTTAAGTGCAGCTATCAGTAGTCAGCTAGTTATAGTCGTTCATGACCATTGCTTGGATCGTATCCCTCTTCAAGGTGCTCTGGATTGTGGTTTCACCCCCTATGAGAAATATCAGTCAACCAACCATTTGTTAATAACTAATTACTAGGGAAAACAAAAATAAAAAACGGTGTTTGAAACCACCGACCAGCAAATCACTGAGACTGGTAGAATTCAGCACTTTGAACATACCAGTTGTAAGGAATCATTTAATTAATTTGTATCGGACAATGAGGCTGGTGTAGTTCGCGGGTGATATGTGGTGCAGTTCCTGCGTTCCCGTAGCGTTCCCGGAACGACGGCCCAAGGCTCGGAATCTTGTTCTTCGACTTCGGTTCAGGTCCAACGTCCCGTGTCGCCGCTTTCGGCGGCTGTGTTGGGGCCTGGCGGTGGATGCGCCGCCGGTCTGTGCACCGAAGTCATCTCTTGGCGAATGCGACCGAGGTCGACTCGTTTGTTGCTGGGTTAGTTCAGTGAGGGACAGGTGCCATTGGCTGGAATCATTTTATGTGTTGATTTGTTGGGTTTGATTTTTGGTCTGCCATGTTTGATCATGTTTGATCATGTGTGTTTGTTCTTAGGTGACTTCGGTTTTGCACACTTGTGTGGTGGCTGTGTTTCACCTATTGCAGTTTTTGTGTCTTAATTGTTGTTAATTGTTCGCTGTGTTTTTGCACATTTGTTGAGGTAAAGAATCTATTGAATGATTTGTGGGTCTGCTTGGATTAGCCCCAAATATTTGTATATATATATATGTAGATACATATGTCACCCAAAAAACTCACAGGTATGATTTGGCATGTCAAACACAAGTTTCCCAGGGGCTTCCCGGAGAAAGAATATCAGCTGATACCCGGTTTTCCTCACAAGAGACACCTCATATCGCAACTACTACCGCTTAGCTCAGAGATGCCACAAGACATGTTTTAAACAACTTGATGTTTATTGGGTTTGGCGAGTATTCCCAATTTGGCGAGTATTACCAGTTTGGCAAACACTGGTACCCCAAATCATAACTCCTGATGAACAATCCCTTTCCAAGCAAGTTACCAAAAGTGTTGCAGGTAGCCACAGCATTGCAGGTCGTTCCCCGAGCTGCCGCATCAGCTTTGGTTGTGGATTCCGAGAACTACGAGTAGTTGATGAATTCACCAAATATCACCAAGTACCCTCTAGTAAGGAAAATCCACCAGTTTATTCGGAAAACGGGAAATGATCAATTGATCGTGGATTTTCCAGCCAGCCATGTTAGTTTACGAAAGGGCAACCACTGTTTCTTCCTGGGCGACTGACTCTATGGGTGATCAATTGCTCCTGAAGAGCAGGTCTCATCGTTCCAGGTGCTGCTACCGGTGATGACCCCATTGAGTTCGTCCAAAGATTTGCCATTCCTCCGTTGCCGGTGGTTCCTCCCCCCGGGGACCCACAAAAATGGTTGGCTCGTCACTTTTACATGTTTCGGGTGGATGATTTTTGCACACAGATGCTCCTGCGCCCATGCGGCCCTGCACCTTCATATGTCGATAGGCACCGGACCGTTGGGGGTGTCCGGATTTGGTCTTGCGGCCCGTCAACTTTTCCTTGGAGAAGGTCAACCCCTCTAAGGATACCCTAACATAGCTGGCTGGAGGATGGGGCACCCCTCTCAATAGATAAACCGTAGTGGGTGATCTATCCAGTGAGCTGTTTCCCAAGGATACCCAAGGATCCTGGGAGAATGGTTGAATCGTAGCTTGTACGCTGGTGGACACGTTGTCAAGGCTTGATATACTCGCAAGTTGCGTTCTAATATATGCGACTAGTGCAGACTTTGGCACAAGCTCAGCTCTCGTTTTGGCTAGGATATCTTGCCATGGGTTTCGATTCTATGACTCTATACAGTTTGCAACAGCGCTTACTGCTCCTGGAATCAGTCCTGATGTACCGCTTCTCCTTCTGGATAGCCTTTTGGGGGGAGGCCTCTCCTGTCAACTACTTTTTCCTCCTCGTGTTCATGGACTTTGCTCCTCCGGTTGTACCTAAACTCCTTTAAAAAAATTGTGCTCAATGTCTCTGCCATGGCCATCCTCATTTTTGCATCGCTCCTTCTTGTGGAAAGAAGTTAACCGAAGGTTCACCGCTCTCGTTGCAGATTATATGACTATCCTACTTGATGGCTTCACTCCTTTCTCCCACCAGTGCAGACAGCGCAGCGCGAGCCCATTCTATTTTCGCTCTGGCCGCTTGAGTGACTTGAGCCAAACGGCAATTGTAGTATATGCATGTTATGTGCTCATAGCTACCTCTACTGTCGTGGCATGTACATTCGCACCCCCCATGAGTTGCACATCTCGTGGAACTCACCACTTGAAAATTCGAGGGTACGGCCACGTAGGTAGGCACATCCGGTCTAATTAAATTAGAAATGTTAGTATTGGCAATGAGGCGAAACAAAAAGCAGAAACAACATGAAGTGCCCCGGAAAGATGTTCCTCAGTCGAAGACCGAAGCCATCTCACATCCATCATAGTACGAGCGTCGAAGACACAAGTACTCAGGATATGCCGGTTCACATGATGAATCAACGGCTTGTCAAATGATCATCCTCAAAGCCAATCTCAAAAGTTGATTTGGTCTAATCCCAGATCTTGGAACTACTGCCGGGCGCGTTCAGTCATCTCTTCAACGCTTCTGCTTCTTACGTTTGGAAGAAGATGCGGCTTCGGCTTGATCTGCCTGTGGCGCAGGTGTGGGACCTCGAGGGATGTCGGTGAGGAATTGGACCATTCCTGCAGATCCAATGTCTGCCCGATCGCTCTGATACAACATTGTGTATAATGCATCGGCTCCCAATGCCGTCAACTGGTTGAATTGATGCTGGAGATCGGGAGGGAAGACGAAGCCATGTACATGAGACAACATCTTCAAGATTGCTTCGGCCGTTCCCTTCTCCAACTTCTTGAAGCATAGCATACCGATTGGATCGATCTTCAGGCAGTCATGCCACCGCGAAGGATCCTCCGCACATATCGACTCACTTCGGCCATTTTGCGCCGAGTGGTGTCCCTTTTCACATGCGGATCTTCGATATCACTAAAGTCGCCGACAACCAGCTTGTTCTTTGCCGTTGCAATGTCCACGCCACATCGCATCATGTAGTGTAGGAGCTTGTAATGAAGTGGGGCGTATTCACATCCTTTGAGATAATCTTCGATGTGACGCTTTTCTCCCAGCTCTTTATGTGCGATGGTATATTCTTCCATAGTCGGCTCCCGATAATCTCCATCATCATCAAATAGAAGCGGAGTGTTCCAAGATCGATCCAGCCTTTTCTTGGCATAGGTCTGGGATTCTTGCATATTCTTGTACTCTTGGATCGGAGTTTGGACCATCCTGCGGTAAAAGATCTGGTATTCCGTCGCGAGGACACGACCAAGGAGTGTGTCAAAATTGATCGCATGAAAGCTGATCGAATCTTGATTATCACTTTCCAAGGTACCGAGGACTTCAGAATTGAAGTGGACGCGTCGACACCAACGCTTGTAGACTCTTTCAGCCTGGACCTTGCTTCGATTGACCTGACGATCATGAACTTCCATGTTCACGGTATCATCATCTTCGGCCTTGTGCACGTCATCCTCAGCTTCTTTCTGACCTCGTTCAATGACCTCCTGCTCGTCGATGTTCTCAGTAGCTTCTCGAGCAGATTCTTGTTCCATGTTGACGTCTGTCGATTCTGGTTCTGCAGCCGTAGGAACATTCTCATCATCTCCACCATCATCTTCCTGCTTGGGAATGGACTCGCCCCTGGCAACAAAGATGCCCATGCATTCGGGGCAAGTCGTCAAACGACTATAAACCTCCGCGAAGCACATTGGACATTGGCGGTACCCAACTTGCACATTGTACCTATTGTTGTACGCCACAATGAGACGTGACAGAATGCGTCGCGACTCATCTCTGTGACCCAAAGTTGCCGTTGGATCTTCCTCCAGGGTTTTCACTGCCTTGCGACATGCAATCATGGATGTGCCAAGATATCCTTCTTCAATACTGCCGAACTTGGAGACATTGTTGATGACCCTCTTGGCTTGTTCGATCACTGTGGAACGTCTTGCTGCCTTCGTTGACCCGATGGCATCTTCCACAATGTACCAAGATCCTCGTTTTGCCGATAGCCTGGTCCATGTCCCATTCTCCCTTTCATACCAAACTCCGGAGAACGCATCAAATGGAATTGGTTGATTGGTCATGATGTGACCATCCATATCGATCCTGGCATCCAACTCAATGAGCTTCTTGGACTCCAAACAAATCACCATCCTCCTTTCGTGGCGGAATTCCTTGGATCGCAAGATTCTTTGCCCATCTTCATCCCATGGTGCATATGGCGTGAAAAACGTCATCATTCGATCTCCATATTCTCCGCCTGGTCGAAGACCCGACATCAGAATTGAGAGGAGGTTCTTGAAAGGTGTGACGTGAAAACACATGGTAATCTCCAATGATGCTCCAGGGGTGAAACGATATGCCAGGAGATTGGGGTCCAGTGGGACCATGTCTTCGACAATGGAATGTCCACAAGTAGCCCTAATGGCAACTGGAGCAACGAAGAGGATGCCTTCTCGTTGGCAGTACGTTTTCTCCTCTTCCCCGATGTTGTGGCGAGTCAGGAACGGGTAGTCGACATGTGGGCCGCCAAAATCACTGTACTCCAGGCAATGGCAAAGAATCTGCCAACGGGTTCTTCCTTTCTTCATTGTATTGATGTACCCCAGCCTGATAAGGAGTTCCAGTCGACGGGCCCCTTCACCGAAAGTGTTCTGATCACGGTGGTGGTATGAAGGCTCAGAGTCATTGCCACCCGGTGGAGTCCA
>VSDK01020618.1:0-30800 GCA_009767595.1 Symbiodinium kawagutii
TGATCGGCCTCCAGCAATTCCTTGCAACTTGGGTCTATCATGAATAACCGATGTTTAAATCTGGTTCGTCCAAACCATTGTTCATAGTCGTTAGTCAGCTGCCAGTGAGGCCAGTTTAGGGTGAAGTTCCCGATCAAATCCGAAGGTTATTCCATGAACAAATGGCTATGTACAATGGATGATCGTTGCAAATGGACAAATGGATCGGAATGGATCCCGCAATGCTGGCATGAACAATGGATACAATGGTGCACTCACTGTTTTGCATTCCTTGCCAAGTGAACTGGTTGACATGTAATGTCCGTCTGCCATCAACCACTACAAGAGTGGAAGGTTGGAAGTTCAATGGTTTCAGCACCCAACCAAGCATCACCCACTTGCAAGGGACATGTTGGTGCATTGTGTGATGGCAAAAGAAACAGGAACAGTTACATGTTTGACAAAATGTGACAAATTAAAAAGATGGAGCAAACATGTTGATCGTCAACTGAGATGGATCATCATCAACTATCATGATGAACACAATTTGGTCAACAAAATGAATTGTGCAATATGGTGCTCCGCTGGTATATTTGTTGAACAAAACCCTGCTGTAGCAGTATGGTGGCCGCAGTTGGCAATTCCCCAGAAGTTGTGTTCATCAATTTACCCGACGGTATGGGTATCTAATGCCCCTAGTCGAGGACTGAATAATTATCCCTGCGGTTGCAACCCTATTACTGATCCAAGCAGCTAATCCTAAGCAACAATTAGAATCTAAGCGGGCAACACCTCCATTCACTGGGGTGATAGGCGGCCGTAAGGAGCCGGGTCCAGGCCCCCACAAAGAAACGAGTCGGTCAACACCTCCATTCACTGCATCCTCGTCACAAAAAAAATGCTGATTGAAAGATTGAAACCAAACTGTTGCTGAATTGTCATCATAACTCTTTCTGACGGCAGTTGTGCACTGGAAGCCGTGTGAAATAGCAACAGGGCCTCAGAAGTATGCCGTGTAGCGCCGTGCAGGGTCACCCGCTCGCTCTGCAGGGTCACCCGCCGTGTAGGGTCACAGCACTGTTGATGGATTGGCCGGCCATGTTGGGCCCACAGTTTTTGTTCCTTTCGGATGGGAACATGTCACTCCAGCATCCCAAAGGTCAAGGAGATCTTGCAGATGTACCATTGCAGTCAGCACCTGGAAAGATCTAGATGGAAAGGTCCTGAGGAATCGATTTATGCACCCTGCAATCACAAGATGTTCTGAAGCTAACTTTGTGTTTGCTTCATCCTCTGTGATGGGCAAAGATTTTTTGTTTGGCAATGCTTGAACACTTCCTTCTAGAGCTTAGTCTCTTTCGGATCCACCGGGCCACCCAAAACAGCTTGTGATCTTTGGCTGTCCATACTCTTCGCCAATACATAGAGAGCATGGGTCACTAAATCTGCAAGCCACGTGCCCATCATTATCCTTCACTACGTATGATGGACTATCAGTAGCCATCAGTCACCATCGCTGACCGTCATCAATAATGATTGACCATCACCAAGCATCACTAATCATGATTGACCATCATGAACCATTATTAACCATCGGTAGCCATCAGTAACTGTCTCAACCACCTTAGTCATGCTTCACCATCATGAACCATCCTTAATCATGCTTACCAACATGAACCATCATCAGCCATCAGCAACCAGCACTGACCAGCACTAAGCATCAAAAGAACATGATTAACCTTCAGGAATACTTCATGACGCAATGATAGACACAAATGTTTTCAATGAGCTATGATTAACCAACAATAGCCATCACCAACCGTGATTAAGCATCACAAGCCTTCAGCAGCCACAATTGTCCACAATAAAGCACCATTGATCATGTGTAATCATCATGAACCATCAGTACCTATGACTAATTAACCATGATGAACCATCATCGACCATCAGTAGCCATCGGTAAGCATCATTGATAAATCATTGATTATCATTAATGATGCTTAATCGTTTTCAATGATCATTCACGATCACTAACCATCATTAACCCGCGTAAACCATCAGTAGCCATCAACAGCCATCATTAACCATCATTGACAATGGTTCAGTTATCATTAGCAATCAGTAGCTGCCACCAACAAAGACAACAACTCAGCATCAATAAATATAAATATTAACCATCATTAATCACACTTAACCACCATGAATGATCATTTGTCATCAGGTCACCATCATCATCATCATCATCATCATCATCATCATCATCATCTTCATCATCAAAGAAGGATTTTGGGATTCCTTTGGGGAAGCCGGTCATGCGCAACAGTTCACCGGCGAGCCACACGATCTGCTGAAAGCCATGGGAGTTGAGGCACTTCGCCATGTGCTCCTGCCAGCCATGGTAGCCATGGCCATGGAAGGTGAATGAAGCCCTGGAACCATGGTGAGTGTGGCCAGTCATGGGATCCAAGTGATGGATGATTTGTTGATGCTTACATTAGTAAGGATTATTGGGTGGCGATGGCGTTCTTGAATGGATGGTCGCTTGATGGTCGATGTATGCTTGCTCAATGGATGTAGTGATGGCAATGTACATACATACGTATATGTATACATGTATGATCATGTATGAATATATTTCAAATAAATAAATAAACATAAATAAATAAATACATGTATATATATAAATATAGATATATATACATCATGGACGTATATTGTAATGAAATGGTCAAATAATTGTTGAATTGATGCTCACGAATTGATGGTTGTTTCACGCTCAACTCTATGATGACAAATCGCTACTACTGAAGGTAAATGATATTTCGTAAGGGTTCATCATGGCAAACGATGGCCAAATAGCCACCATGGCAAATTCAAAATATACAAATCAATGATGATGGTTATTGATGATCTCTAATTAATTGTTAGCCACTATTATAGCTGTTTCCAAATCATTAACCAATATACCAAACTAGCACTCTGCCAACAAATGCTTTCTGCCCCTGCTATTGACCTCGATGTCGGATATTGTAGCAATGCTGAGTTTAGCCTCGCATCAAGGTCAATTTTCTGAAGGTGTCTCAGTCGTGAATATAGGTCCCTGAACCAAGGAGGGTAAGCTTTGCACTAGAGCTGCTGATCATAGCATTCATAGATGCATACATCTGCAATCAGCTGGGTCACCGATTGCAGCTCATATCCCAAATAGAAAGTTGCTGAACCAACCCTAATCATCAACAACGGTCAGTTCAGTGGGATGACCGAACCACCAAACACTTTCAATCCAGCGGCATAAGTGGGGCGCGAGCACGGCATCACGACTGGTGGGTTGCTGCTAACAACCATTCTGGGCTCTATGCGGGTTGCTAGACTACGTAAATGATTAGCATATCCTGGTTATCAGGATTAGGGAACCCGCAGAGCTAATCCTGGTAATTAGGTTGCTATCCGGGTCAAGCTAATTGTTGGTTGATCGGTAAACTAAACTCAAGAACATGCAGAGCCTATCCTCTAGTCCCATTGAGAATCAAGCTGGATGGAACCATCAATGTCCCAGAGCCGGAGGGTTGTTCGGGTTAATCATGGGAGGACTCAACAAACAAACTCCAAAAATGCTTCATTCCAGCTGTTGAACTTTGGGGCTGGTTCAAGCGGTTGCGGTTCACTAGCGTGGCGGTGTGTCAGAACCCTGCTTGCTCGCGGAAATTGACCTGAGTTCGGACCATTTAGAAACGACTATTCTGTAATTAGAGGTGATTGCCATCAAGTGTCAAATTTGCAATTTAATACCTATATATACTTGTGACATATGCTCAGGCATCCCCAACTGCTGTTAATTTTGGCCATCACCATCTCCTTGATATATCTTGATATGTTGCTATTGCTGTTAACTTCCGCTCATGTGGCCTTTTCTTAATCATTTTGAACAATTGTTGGTCCTTTTGCGATTAAGTTGGTGATCCTAACCCTATTTGTCCAAAAATCTCTAATAACCATCTTACTGAGACATTCGCGAACAAACCGGTTCTTTGTTACCTTGAACTACCACAATTCAGCAACTAACTCGCTTGTGAATTGGTGGTTCCAAGCTACCTCCAAGCTACTTGCTCACTACTAATATAGCACTTGTTACCTCTTCTGACACCTTCGCTCCCGCCCGGAGTCGCCCCCCACCTGCACACCAGGCATGCCGCCCGTCAGGATGCACACGGAATCGCCGCCGGAACGAGCAGCTTGCGCCGCCAACCTGGAGGCCAGGGCAGCATAGGGAATGATGGTTAGTGACCCATGGCAGCGACATGGCAATGGGTCAACAATAGCTGGTGAATGGTTAATAATAGGAAAAATAACTAGCAATTATAGGGGATATACCAGCTATATATGGCTGGGGGTCAATATTAAATATATTAACCATCATAATAGTAGTGGATAATAACCAAGAATAATAGGGAAAACAATGGTCAATGATAAGGGTCTTGACCCAAAACCATTTACTAGTTAGCAATGTTAACAGAATCAACTGTATGATCGATATAGGATTAAACTTGGTTTTTGACAGCTGATCGACAATAAGCTGCAAACAGCGCACCTGCACCTGTTGCATCTGAATGGTCCATTAACGGATTCATTACAGTCAACAGGGACAATGGTGATCTGATTAGTGTTTCGATTTTGTGTGTGCACTTAACTCGAGTATATTGTTGTTTTAGGTTGCTAAAATACGTCCTCAGTAAAAGTATTCATCATGTTGCAATGATGACAGCTACAGTGTTGTACACAATAATTTAATCAAAATCATAAACCATTGGCATCAATGCCGTAGCTCCCTCCTGCTGTCATCTTGATCCACCATCAAATCCGTTCTTTGACCAAGCCAATATTTTGGATCTTCCATGAACCCATATAACCAACCATTGCTACTAAGGAGCCAATATCACACTCCGACAAGCTTGCGCACCAGCCATTCCCAACCCCAACAAGGGGCACCAGCCATTCCCAACTCCAACCAGGGCTTCCAA
The DNA here is from genome assembly GCA_009767595.1 of Symbiodinium kawagutii. Lineage (NCBI taxonomy): Eukaryota > Dinophyceae > Suessiales > Symbiodiniaceae > Symbiodinium > Symbiodinium kawagutii. The sequence continues at coordinate 4,998 of VSDK01020618.1, forward strand.
AGAACAGCCACGGACCAATGCCAACCCCCCCCGGCGCCTCTCCGCAATGGCTTCAATCAGAGGCTTGGTCTCAGGATGATGGATCTCCTAGGGGCACCAGGTCACCGACCCAGCAAGCGACCGAGGCCAGTCAGGGATCGTTGAAGTATAGTTATTGTGGAGTTTAGTAGTATAAGCTATAAATCATGAAAATAAAGCATGATGTAGGGGACTCCTATGTTAAGAAACCACCACATCACATCACTGGTTAAGTACACGAGTTGAATGATAGACATCCTATGGTCATTGCTTATTCACCAGCATCCACCAGCAGCGCTGCATCCCAGCGACGCATCCACCGAGGATGCAGATGTTGCCGCCGCTGTGTGGCAGTTGTTCGGCCACCGCACGGCTGAGACTTTCGATCTCCATCTGTGCCAAGCGCGCCTGGGACCAGCTGACACCAGCTATAGCTGGTGGATGATTCACCTCACTGAGCTTCGGTTCACTAAAAATCATAGGGGGTATAGTAATTGTGGGGGGTAGTAGGGGCCATTGCAGTTGATTTTGAACAGGATTTTGAGTTCAGTTGCAAGTTGACCGGTGTGACCGTGAAACAACGCAGTGGTCCAAGTTGATTTTGTCAAAACTGTTCGCCAGTTCAAGCATTGGATGGGGCACCCCAGTTATAAGTCGGCTAAAAAGCCACCATGATGTGTGCACCGCGACTGATAGCTGCGTCACGGTAGTTGTGCACATTGCACTCCAGGAACAAAACACTGGTTCGGTCACCTCTCGCCAGCAGAAGGCCTATTTAGAATCGTGGCAATGCGAGGTGCGGAGGTCCCGGTGCTGATCCAATTGATGTAACATGCCGCAGGACATAATTGCAGGTGATGCCTGGGTGAGGTCTTCAGGGAATCCGTGCAGGATAGGAATTCTGTCAAACAACTGGGATGGTGAGGGGTGGAAACTTGAGTGTTTCAAGCGTCAATTGCATGAGAACCTAGACTGAGCAACAAGCTTGAGTATTCAAGCTTGGCTGTGGATCTTTGACTTCCCCATCCCAATGGATAGCACTGCATCAGGTGGTTCCCTGATCTCTTCCCTAGCTAAATGGATGGCTTTGATATTCTTCAGCATTCCCAACGAATGGGTGCTATCAGTCCTACTATGGTGTCTTCTTTTCCACTTCTGGCTGAACCCTGTACACCCCAACCCAAGCGGAACGGCAAACCTGAATAGACCCTCAAAAGAGAAGTGTGAGGACGAAGCAACGTACATTTTGGACGCAATTATGCTGACATATACTGATTATACTGACATGATGATGCATTAAGTGCTGGACAATGCGCTAGCTTGCTGAAAAATGTACGTAATGGGAGGGGCTGCTGCGAAAGTGGGTTCGATAAACTTGGATACCCCGGAAATACTTTTGCGTCACAAACTGCTACCAGTTGCATTGTGAATCGGGAACTTCACAACCTGGTTCGTAAGTTGGTTGAATAAACTGATGGCCTGGGTACCCAGCTGTTAACCAACCGTCAAACAATAGTTTGTCAATCATGAATATCAACCACGATTCAGTGCATCATCGTCAACCGCCATTCAACAAGTGTTGAGCATTATCAACCATCATTTGACCATGATTAATTGGTGATCATGATTATCCAATACTCACCATGCTTCACCATCACTAACCATCACTAACCATGATAAACCAGTAGCAACCATTATTACACCATGAGCAACCAGCTTCTCGACCATTGTCTAAGCATCATGACACATGGACTCACCATCGAGAACCAACCACATCATCAAACATCACCATCATGAACCATCATCAACCATCACCGATTAATTGAGCACCACCAAGCACCACTTTTAGCATCACCAAGCACCACATTGAGCGTCACCAACCACCACATTGAGCGTCACCAAGCGTCACCAACCATCCCCAACCCTCAATCATCACCAACCATGATCCTCAATCATCACCTCATTAGCCATTACTCACCTTATTAGCCACTACTAGCCACTATGATCACCCAGCTCAACCACCTCATCCTCCCTTGGTCCCTTCGAAGGCCATGGGGAACCCAGCCGTTCCCGGCGCCTCATTGCTCTCTTTGGCCAAGGGCAGCTGCAGCTTGGGGCCGCTCTTGCGCTTCGGCGAAGGCGCCTGGGCACCGTGGCCCGCCATGGATGCTGCGATGGCCACCCCTGGTGGGTCGGTGACCTTAGGCATGGATGGGCATGGTATCACCCACCAAGTGCTGCAGCTGCACCCGGTCACCGCCGCCAGCCCTTGTCCCCCCCAACCTTCGCCGCAGATTCGTTGCCTTTCGCTCTCGCTGGGCTTCTGGCAGGGCTGGGTGTGCACACGTTGGAGCATGGGTTGGTGCGTGACCCATGGGACCACCCGTAATTGACAAGCGTGGCTATGGGACAAGCAGTCAACCAACCAGCGGTTAACCAGCTGGTAAATGATTGACGATAAAGGGTAATGACCAACAAGAACAAAGAGTATACCAAATATATATATATATAGAGAGAGAGAGAGATGTATATAAATATTCTCACCCCACCCGCCAAGACCTACTCTCTCTCTATATATGATAGCTTATTCATTGGGTGATTATGCCACTTTTAGTGCTGATTTGATTCTCACATCCCCAACAAGCAGCCCCAGCCCTGATCATGCTGATGGCAATAATTGCAAAAGTTGAAGTCAGCAAACATTTTGGGATGGTTGTTCTATCATCCATCAACCAGCCTCACTGGCCAACAGCCATTCTCAACCCAGGGGGAAAGGTTGCACACCACCCGCACCAACCCCAAGCGGACCGGACCTGTCGCCAATTCTGCCCAGCAGTGTGGAAGCACCCTCAGCCTGAACGAAGGAGACTGGGGAGGCGCTGCGGGGTCCTTGCCTTGAGCAGTTGGTCAGCCGCTGTTCTGCTTGAATGTGCAGCTGGGGTTGTAACTATGGTTGTAAGCCCTATAAGGTACCTTATAAGCCCTTGAAACCATGCTTAGTGGCCACTTACTTACTAAGTGGGGGTGCACATCCAAATAATGAAGGGTTGCGAGTTGGTGAGTTATGTTCAGCCAACCATTTGGATTATTGTGTGATCCCGTCAAATTTCATCTTCGAACATAGCAAACTGCCATCGAGCAAGCAGTGTACAATGTGGTACCCTTAAGCAGCTTTAGAATCTGTGGGTTTATTTACCTGACTTGGCTGGGGGTGAGGCACCAGGTAGAGGGTGGATGAAGTGGGCCCTAACGAAAGAAACTGGGGAGCCCGGTCTCTGGTAGTTGAGAGAGAAAATGTGGCCATCCTCTGGTGTGATCAGAGCTACCAGCTTGTGTACCACTTGCATCTACAGAAGCCCTCCTATTCTGGGAAAGGAGCTTAACAAACCAGCCTCTCAAATTATATTTGCTCCGACGCAGCCTGACCAAGTTGGACGGCAAGAAGGCACGACGGGAATGTGCTGCAGCGGTGGCTTTGGTCTCGAAAGAGATGTCGTAACTCCCAAGAGGAAGAGGTTGGTATGCTGAAGAATTTGATGCATCTGCCCGGAAGTGGACTTGACCAAAGCAATGCTGCTTCCATACACTTTGTAGAGCAAAAACATGGAGCCCTGGAGCGACCGGTAACTTGTCTCGAAACAAGAAAGTTGTGGAGCAGCCAACATCCCCAGTGCCGCTTGCGCAGTCAAGGCAGCTTTTGCAACAGTGGCCACGTGAGAGCCGTGACCCTTGTATCCCTGCCGCTCCAAAATGGCCTCTGCGTGTGCATTCCTGAACAATATGAATATAAGGTCATGCAAACTCGGCATCAATTCAGCCCTTGTCCGGTCATGGATGGTACCATTATACTAGGAAATCACAACATGTTCGGATGAACTACCCACATCAATAAACCATTCCTTTACTACCATGATCAACGGTTCAACCTGGTTGGTGGTTTCAACCCCTACTGTATGAAAAATATCAGTCAGCCAACCATTTGTTAATAATTACTAGGACAAATACAACAATGTCAACCAAACCACCAACCAGCAACAATTGATTCCCAGAAACATCAGGGAATCGCTCACAACGGCTGGTAACACCTGGTGAACCTTGTGGAGATTCACTGGCAACATCAACATGCACTCATTTGTACTAAACAGGGATGGTAAACAAATAAGATACTCAAAATTACTAAAATAATGGTTACAACTTAAACATCTCATGTTAAGTATAGCCTACTTAGTAATGTTTAAGTGTTGAGAATACCCTGAACAAATAGCACACACACACATCTTGGTGACTGTTAGATCCCTTGCTAAAAGCCTAACTTTTAGTGGTTATATCACACATGACAAATGTTGTTCAAACAAAACTAAGCCTCCAACGGTCAACGACAACCTTCATCCCTAGCGGGGCCTCCAAGGACACCACAGGCATATCACCTTCGCTCACGCCCGGGTCCACCGGAGCAACAGGGTGTGCCTGAAGCCGCGGATTTCGGCACGCCGCAGCTGTGGTGACAAGAAACAGCCAATGGGGAAATACCAAAAACCTGATCATGTCTTGCTACTGGATCCTGAACGACCAGTTATGGAACATGACTACAACATAACACTGCACAATAACACTTACCATTTTGATTTATTCTCAATCATCCGGATTCACCATCATCATCAATCATCACTATGTAGTCATGATCAACAAGCTGATCGAACAAAGATGTTTCTCAAAATGCTGAGTTGAATCTCAAGAATTCCACTTGTGGCAGGTGTTGTAGTGGGACTGACAAGTTGAAAGGGTCCTGCGATTGGATCCGAGGCCGGAGGTCAGCTATCAATAGTTGATGAAGCCACATCAAATCTAAAAAAAATTGGCTTTTCATGACTAATAGTTATCGATAGTTTAGCACACTACAAACTAATTGAGTATCGACAATTTGCCTTTCAGTTTCAGTAACTAATTTTGATAGCCTTTTTTTTGGTGGCAATTACGCGCAATATCCGAAACGCACCTCGCACATTAACAAACTTTACAAAGTTTGAACCTCAGCATGTTGGGTCCGTCAATAGACCAACGCTTATTTTGTGTGTATGTTTAATAATGTTCTTTTGTGCGTAAGAAAAACATTAGTCATTGAATCAGCAACAACAACAACAGCGATCTAGTTGATACCTTGACCTTGGTGACATTTCTGGTGTTTACTCGTTTTGAGAAGCAGCGTGTGTGCATATATGTTAAGATATTCTACTGGAATGTGTGCCTCATGATCTAACTATAGCTTGTTGACTTACCAGTAAGTGGCAAAACAAGTCAACTTTCAGTAAACAATAGTTGAACCAAGATCTACCCTAGTCAACTAGCTGTAAACTTCCAGTTACAAATACGGAATTACCAGTCATGGATAGTCATGGCATCTACAACTGCACAGTTCAACGGCTGCACCGACACATTTCACAAAGGTGGCGCAGGGTTTTAACCCCAAAGCAACAGCTGATAATTAGTAGTGGCATGTAGTGGCATTGTCTTGATCTTGCGAATTGTATGTGTTCCCCGGTATGTTTTGGAGAAATTGTGTGTCCAATGGGCTGCATTCACGAGGGCCAAAAAGGAGTGAATCTTCTCAATCTCCCATTTGTGGGAAGTGGGTATGCGCTAAGCTATAGTGATACCCCCAGTCAACCAATGGTTTCCATTCGCAAAAAGAATCCTTTGCAAACCGGTGGGGCCCATGGGTTACCCGTCATGGCTTGGCACATGGCTGACCCAACCGCTTCCTTACACACCATAGCAAGTGCTACGTTTCGTGGAGGCCAATGAGGGGCTTCTCAAGTCATAGGGGTACCCCCAGTCATCATCCAGTTTATTACCCTCTGGTGAACTAACATGGCAATGGAAAATCACCTCCTAGGGAAACCCTGGGGAAATCAGCTGTAAATGGTGGATTTTCCATTGCCAGGTTAGTTTACCAAAGGGTAACCATTCATACTAATAAACCGATAAACCATCCATTTTCTCGGGGTCCCATATTTTCAGAAACCGCCAAATAGTGGGCATATCCAGATCCCTAGTGATTCTGACTTGAAATAGACCTTTATTGGGCCCAGCGAAAAGAAACAACCAAAGGCAGTTGTTCACAACAAAGGTTGCTTAACCCTGTTGTCAGTACAACCTTCTTTCTTTCTGGGCATCAAAGGGTCTGATCCTTGTAGCCTAAGAAATCAGAACAAGCAAAAAAAACAAAGTACGACTGGAAATCAGTACAATAGACCAGAACAAATTTGGGTTCCAGGAATTTGGGTTTATTGACCACAACTGCTTAATTAGCTAGATATAACCATTATCCAATAACTATTTATTGTTACTATCCCCTGATTAACCATGAAATAAACTTGTTATTGGTTGGTTAACAAATGATTGGGAAAAAAAACTGCGGGACCAATTGGGTTCCAGTCGTGGTGCCGCCTTCTCGGCCGCGCTGGGCGCGCTTGCCGCGCCATGAGTGCAGCCCATTGGCTCGCGCTCGCTGCCTCGGGGAAGGCGGAAGAGCTCGCCGGGTTGGTGGGGGCCACCCCAACGTCAACCACCAACCAGTTGAACCACCAACCAGTCACCTTAGTCAACTTAGTCAACCAATTTAGTTAACCAACCAGTTCCAATGAAAACTATGCGACTCAACTTACTCAACCAACCGAACTATAAACATCCACTCTGTGAAACGAGTCGAAAATGACCAGCCGTGAGTCAACAGGTGGGGGCGAACCATTGTCAACAAAGCAACCATGGGTTGCCAAAGGCCAGTTGTCAATCACTGGGGAAAATCAAAGAATGTTTATATTCACCCCAGCAAAGATCAATATGTTTTGTGGCTTGTACAGGTTAGTGATAATTATTAGAATGGCTAATAGTGATGATCACTGGTTGATGGTTGAGCCACCCCGTAATGAATAATATGCTTGGCAAAAAAACAACCCTGTGGTAATACTGAAGAAAACAATGTCAATCAAACCACCAACCAAATAATTACTTTCCCATTGGTGATGATTTGTACTTGTGAATACCCGGTGGCAGTGAATTGATGGTTGTCAACAATTGTTTTAGAAAATATATTGATAATGCTTAATACCTATGGGCCGACGGTCAATGATGATCAATCCTCATGCTTTTTGCGGTTGATAATGATAATGGGGATCAATACTGGCAAATTGGGGATTGGGTGAGTTTAAGAGGCAAGTAGTGCTTCATTCACAGTCAACTTTAGCCCATGGCAAATTATCTGATAGTTTACGAACTCTTCTACTAATGTTTATTAATACATCGCTGATCCTTCCAAACAGTAAAGAGCATCACATGTTCAATGAATGCTAATAAGTGGTTGACTGATAGATTGATAATGCTCAATGGTTGATGAGGTGGCCAAATCATGGTCTCCCTGATGCATTAGCAACAAAACGGAGTCCAAGAGAAATGGGATCTGCCACGAAGAGTTTGGTCGCGCCCGTTGTGCCAGGGAGGGTTGTGCCAGGAGCACTCCTTCAAATCCAGCCACGCAGATCCACCCATGACAGTGTTGAGCTTTCTGCCAAGAAATTCAACTGGTGGCACATGCGCGGATAGCTCCGCACATGTTTTCCTCCAACTTTAAAACACTGCCCAAGTGCAATCGATACATGTTTATGCGTCTGGTTTTCCTGGTAGCTTTGTTTTTCCCTCTATTTCCTTGTTTTTGCTGGAAGTGCAACTCAGAAAAGCTTGACAATCTTAGGTCGGTAGATGAACTCGGGGCTAGAGCTGCTCCAAACGATCCAATTGATGAAACTACAATTCAGTGTTTGAAAGATCCACCTGGAGTGGTTGAAAAGGCTGAAGTAGTTCCAAGATCCAACAGTGTTAAAACTACTTGGTGGCTTTTAGATCCCTTGCTAAAAGGCCAACGTTCAGTGGCTATACGGAAAATCAATCATATCCCAAAAAGCCGAACAAAAGCTAAGGTAGTACTGTAGCTGTAATCCACCATTATCCCCTATTAAACATTACCAACCACTATTAACCATAGAAAAAACATGAAAAAAACCCATGGTTTCGCCAAGTTGGAAGCTGAGTTCTCCACCCAGACTAGTTGCCACTGAGCTCCCAGACTAGTTGCTACTGGCTCTACTAATATTACTATCAAGCTACTGACTTCCTCACCAAGTCTGACCCCTTGTCCTCTGAGGCTGCTGGCCAAGCTGGACCCAGGATCTTCGGCGCGACTCGAGTCAACGGTTGCAGCGGCACAGCACCAGGAGCTGGTTGAAAGTGGCCCCAAAGTCAGCAACCGCTCATTCATGGGGTCAACTTGGGGATTGGATGAGCTTAGTGGCTTTGAATATCTTTGAATTCCCAAAGGTCATGGCACCATCGTGCCATGTCTGATTGTCTGCGTCAGCAAGAGCGAGTAGAGTTTGCAGCCAACAAGCTAGTTCTATGTACCAGAACTGGTATAGTTGCCCTCAGTTAACTGACCGGGTGGCCAACTTGCATGTTGGGATCGCACCGAATCCGTTACCTATTGGTTGCGGTTGAAACAAATTAGGTTTCCCCAATCCTTGGTATAACCTTGCCTTTCCATCAAGCAAAGAGGACATTTAGGGACCATTTTCCCATGACCTCTCCACAAAGGCACCTCCCATATGGTTAGTTTCTCCAAAACCACGCAGACACACAATTTACAGGCGGTTTCACTGCAACAAAGATTCTGACTCTTGGCAATGAATCATTTCACCCTGACCTCCTGGTGCACCATCATTAGTTAACCATTGTATTCACTATCATTGTTGGCCATTACAGTATCCGTCATTAGATTGATTGATGATACAGAACGATTGTCATGTACAGTTGGCATATCCCCTATAAGTTGGCATATCCCGAATAATTTCCAGCTGTGATATCCCTATCAAAAAACTATCATCCATCATCAAACACGAGCTATTGATGTTTCATCTTGACCCATAGCCTCTTGAGTGAACCCTTCGTTTCCCTGAAAACCAAAACCGATGAAGTTTGTGGGTTCACCCAAGTCATATGTGGATCGCCGGGCCATGGTCCTTGGTGTGACTGGCTTGATGATCATCACCGGGTAAGAGATAGTCGTTTAAGACTGGCTAGTGATGGTTCGTTGATGCTTTATACTGGTTAATTCATGCTATATGATGGTTGCTGGCGATGAATCAGAAAAATGTAATCCCCTTCGGGATTTCATGAATCATCCCTATCAATGACAGCCTGGTCTTGATACTTGGGTCCTAGATCGTGATGAATGATGGCTACTCATCCGCAACGATAGTCATATCTGGTTGGTGGTTTCAACCCCTATGAAAAATATTCGTCAACCAACCATTTGTTAATCATAATTGAGAAAATAAAAAATGTTTGAAATCACCAGCCAAATATTGTTGCCAATCTGACCAACATCCATTCCCAGTCCGAAGATATCCCGAAGAGCAACCACAACCAACAACGCTGACTCCCCTTTTTTCCTCCTCCCAGGGCATGACGGCATGTTGTTCTTCAACACGCGGCGCCAGCCAAATCCAGGTGCGGAAATGCGTCGATTTTGGCAAGGAAAGGAACTGCAGAGCAAGGTCCAACGCCGGTGGTGAGAAATGCATCTAATTACTTTACTTCGAGTGATCCCTACCATGTCATTTCAACACCGCTTGTTGACTCCACTTTTGTCTGACATTCTCTCCGACATTTAGAATGACATTATTTCTGACATTCTCTCCGGCATATCTTCTGACATTTTTTCTGACATATCTTCTGACATTCTCTCTGGCATACCTTTTGACATTCTTTCTGACATCCTTTCTGGCACATCTTCTGACGTTCATTCTGACAACTTTCTAGTCGGACATTCTTTCTGGCATATCTTTTGACATTCTTTCTGACATCTCTTCTGACATTCTCTCTGACATGTCTTCTGACATTCTTTCTGACATACCTTCTGACATTCTCTCTGACATTCTTTCCGGCATATCTTTTGACATTCTCTCTGACATTCTTTCTGGCATATCTTCTGACATTCTCTCTGACATTCTTTCTGGCATATCTTTTGACATTCTGTCTGACATCTCTTCTGACATTCTCTCTGACATGTCTTCTGACATATCTTCTGACATTCTCTCTGACATTCTTTCTGGCATATCTTTCTGGCATATCTTCTGACATTTCTTCTGACATTCTACCCTGACATTTTTTGACATTCTCTTTGGCATTCTTTCTGACATCTCTTCTGACATTCTTTCTGACATTTCTTCTGACATTCTATCCTGACATGTTTTTGACATTCTCTCTGACATTCTTTCTGGCATATCTTTTGACATTCTTTCTGACATCTCTTCTGACATTCTTTCTGACATATCTTCTGACATTCTCTCTGACATTCTTTCTGGCATATCTTTTGGCATTCTCTCTGACATATCTTCTGACATGTCTTCTGACATTCTTTCTGACATGTCTTTAGGCATATGGCATTCTCTCTGACATTTTTTGACATTCTTTATCTGACATATCTTCTGACATTCTTTCTGACATGCCTTCTGACATTTCTTCTGACATTCTCTCTGACATTCTATCTGGCATATCTTTTGACATTCTTTCTGACATCTCTTCTGACATTCTTTCTGACATCTCTTCTGACATTCTTTCTGACATATCTTCTAACATTCTCTCTGACATTCTTTCCGGCATGTCTTTTGACATTCTCTCTGACATTCTTTCTGACATGTCTTTTGACATATCTTCTGACATTCTCTCTGGCATATCTTTTGACATTCTTTCTGACATTTCTTCTGACATTCTTTCTGACATGCCTTCTGACAAATCTTTTGACATTCTCTCTGACATTCTTTCTGGCATATCTTTTGACATTCTTTCTGACATCTCTTCTGACATTCTTGCTGACATATCTTCTGACATTTCCTCTGACAATCTATCCTGACATTTCTTTTGACATTCTATCTGACATTCTCTCTGACATTCTCTCTGACATTCTATCTGACATTTCTTCTGACATTCTCTCTGACATTCTATCTAGCATACCTTTTGACATTCTTTCTGACATCTCTTCTGACATTCTTTCTGACATCGCTTCTGACATTCTATACTGACATTTCTTTTGACATTATCTTTGACATTCTTTCCGGCATATCTTTTGACATTCTCTCTGACATTCTTTCTGGCATATCTTTTGACATTCTCTCTGACATTCTTTCTGGCATATCTTTTGACATTCTCTCTGACATTCTTTCTGGCATATCTTTTGACATTCTCTCTGACATTCTTTCTGGCATATCTTTTGACATTCTCTCTGACATTCTTTCTGGCATATCTTTTGACATTCTCTCTGACATTCTTTCTGGCATATCTTTTGACATTCTCTCTGACATTCTTTCTGGCATATCTTTTGACATTCTTTCTGACATCTCTTCTGACATTCTTTCTGACGTTCTTTCCTCGCGGTTAAGGTCCGGCAGCGACCACTAGGCGTGGACGGTCGTGGTTGGGGTCCGGCAGCGACCACTCGGCGTGGACGGTCGTGCTTGAGGTCCGGCAGGGAACACTGGGCGTGGATGATCGTGGTTGGGGTCCGGCAGGGAACACTGACATTGGATGATCGTGGTCGAGGTCCGGGGAGGAGAAGGAGGCGGAAAGGAAGGAGGAGAAGACAACTCTGATAAAATCTAACAACCCTCACCTGACAGGTGGGGAACAAAAAGAACCTTTATAGATCGGATATGTTAAGAGATACTATATAATATATATATATATATATTACATACATTTTTAAAAATAATAAATGCATACATGAATGAAATAAAAAATATATATATATACATATATTACATAAACATATTACATATATAATTCACACATATTAATATGTATCTATGTCCATATCTTTCTATACAATTGAACATGTTCATGACTCCATGGTATTAACCTACTCATTGTCTCATCTCCCATGGTTATATATCACCCAGCTTTGATCCCTGGTCATCCAGTCCAGCGATTCGTTTCAACGATTCGGAAGGGATTCAAAATCATCCCTGTAGCCAGAAAGCATGGTCATGACTGTGCTGCACTACAAGCTAAATCATTGCCATATTCATCAGCTGTACTCAGATACCCTATGACAAGCCACATGAACCCTGTATTCCTAAGCATCTGCGCCACGATTCTGAGCTGCCCCTTTCAGAGTGATTGCCCATTCCTAAGCACGTTGGTGGTTGATATCCATCCAAAAGATATGGGCTTATCAACCAACTATCCGAAAGACTGTGAAAATCAAAAACCATTGAAACCTCAAACTAGCTTTGGTCTAATTTAATCTAATCACTATCCTCAGGCAATCCAATGCAACTCGCTGTATAACCGCCCCCATATGTGCACATGATTTGCTTGTTGAAGACGGCATTTTGTGTTCAGCAAATGTCCTGGACTCCCACAAGGTTAGCCGAGCCACTAGACAGGTTGTATACTCAGATGCGCATCAGTCCTTGAAGCTTCCTTGAAAAAATACTGGTAAGGTTGAGTAATCGTGGTTCACCAACTAACCATGGCGAACTACCCCAACCCCATCTGCGCATCCAGCGCTGATTCGAACGCGTTTCAACCCTTGGGATGATCCACCGTATGTCACTGCCGTTCCCATCGAACGATCTACTGCAGGTAAGAAATTCCCTACGTCAAGCAGAAGGTTGAGAGACTCAGCCATATGCCCTTACGTTTGTTTTCAGATGAGGATTCTGGTGACTAAATATCATAGATCTTACATCGCACACATTTACTGACTGCAACAACTGACAACTGATTTGCCATGGCTATTTCAAACTTGCAATTCTCGCAGCCCTTAAGTGTAACCAACCGAGTAATTGAGTCAGAGAAACTGCCAGCCAAGTCATTGAGATATTTCCGTGGTCTCCACCAGAACTAGTTTCTCAAACCCGCAAAATATGCAATTTGTTCAAATTTTAAGGGATTGAACTCTTTAAGGCTAGGACCCTTTGTGAGTAAAACCGCTTGACATCTATTCCTAGTGCCCGCTGTGAAACCAATGGAACAGGCAAGAAGTTGCACACAGCAACAAAATGAAACGTCATCAGGCTGGGGTATCAGGGCTTCAGTTGACCCACACCACTCAACAAAAAGGGAAGGGAAACACCACCCCGCATTTAGCCTACTGAGATCAACACTTCAAAGTACCCTGAGTCTAACCCACGCGCTATGTTGGTTTATTGGAATGTTCTCAATGAAAAACAACATCACAACTACTAAAATAAACATTTGTTATGCTGGGTTATTAGCATGTTCTATTAGTAGTTGTTGATAACAATAGTAAAAACGCCTTTCAAACTACTCGCTGGATCACGACTATTATCATGTTACAATAGAGTCAGGATTGCCTCAAATTGAGAAGGTTGGTTAAATAGATGGTCTATCATAGTCTATCATGGTCTATCTAACGGTGAATGATCTTGATCCAGTGGTCGATCATAGCCATCGTGTATCGATCTTATGGGTGTGCCCAAAAAGGGTGTACCCGAGTCTGTGCTGGTTTTCCTATTAGTAGTGGTTATTTTTGTTTCTTTACATCATAATTCCAATTTCAAAAAAAAATGGTGCTTTTCCTGTGTTTCCCTATCGAATATGGTTATCAACTTGGCTGGTTCGTAGGCACCACAATGGCCATGAGTTATTATTGGCTGGTTAGCTGGTACCAACATGGCCGACAAACCAGTAATTATATTTTTTCACCATTATCAACCACTACGAACCATTATCAACCATTACGAACCATTATAAACCACTGGTTATGTTTGGCTGGTAGGTAACATCCTGGCCACTCTCACATGGCGGCTGTCCATGGCTATTCCACTCGACCGAACAACGAAATCGGTCGGCCGTTGCCGTAGCTCAAATATCTCTGTCGCGGCATCACTCCTGGAGCAAGTGGGCCGGAGTTGGCGGCCCAAACGGGACTTGGAGACATGGCTGCGCCATCCTCAAGTACCACTGGTCCAACTACATGCATTGGCTGTTGGACATATATGTTTTTTCCATTAGCATGATGGGTAGAACTCATTGGATATGTAAATCTTGATATACAGATATTATATCTTTGAATTGGATATGTATCGGCTACTGGATATATGTATACACCCGAAAAAAGCATTGGATATTCTTGATGAACATCTCCTCAGCCTCAAGTGTCTGGTTTGCTGACCTTGACCAAATACAACTCTAACTCTAACTGCACAAAGCTTAGTATACCCCCATCTTCCACGGGTAACATTGCCGCCGCCATTTGTTCCACCGCCATTCCGCTCATTCAATGACCGCCTGGCGAACACCCTGCAAGATAATCGTTGTGAGTGTGTGTCAATGCATCCTGAATGTTGAAGGACTGCTGATGCCTACATTGGATCATTTAATCGAACAAATCGCTAGCTGGACCATCAGCTATCCAAATGGTTGACATAGCAACGGAAGGCCACACTTTCCGGCCTGCGCTTAACTACTGAAGGATATCTCTTTTGGCCGTTCAAACACGATCATCTCCGCACAGTTGCGCGAGGGAACGGGACCTCCACTTCCAAGTTGCTTAATAGTTGCCATTTAAGAAGGCAGTTACATCTAGTGTTACAAACTACGGTAGCATATCAAACATTCCAATATCTAGTATTCAAAAGATTCACAGATTCCAAATATCTAGTAGTCACCCAGCTGTGAACTAACCCAAGTGAACCACAGCAACGAGGTGGCCTCACTAACCATTTCTGTATGGTTACTCCATGGTACTCCCCCATACAGAAGCCACATCGCCGCTGACAATACTTGGATCGCTTGTGGTGTCTCTCCCCTGGTTCTGGCATCTTCTCCCTAATCATCTCAAAACCTGAAACGAGCGACTACCCAAATGTCCCTGTAACATAAAAAAGAGTTGAGCTGTCGAAGGGGTGCGAAAATAAACCTCCTTTTTCGTAACTACTAAGCATTTCCAAACTCTTGAACTCCCAAGATCTCAGCACTTCGAATTTGTTTCTGATGCGAACCATCCTGCAAAAATTCAATGTGATCAAAATGTCTTGCAACTACTTCGAACTGGG
Source organism: Symbiodinium kawagutii (assembly GCA_009767595.1). NCBI lineage: Eukaryota > Dinophyceae > Suessiales > Symbiodiniaceae > Symbiodinium > Symbiodinium kawagutii. The sequence goes on from VSDK01020618.1 coordinate 20,147, forward strand.
ACTCGAAACCAAAAGATCGAGCCTCAACAAATCCAAAGTGCAAAAGTTTGCGTCTATATTTACTTTTGCTTATGTTAACCCTAGTTACATAAGCAAACTTGAACAATCAGAGGGTCCTATGTTGTAGATACCCATAGCTGCTGGTACCGTTGAAAATAATCAACCATAGACTTGAACCCCCATAATGGTGGTTTCTCAACAAAGGGGTGCCCCAAAATGGTTGGTTTACTATTTCACTAATTCCTAGAAATGGTCAGTATGAAGGATGATTTGGCGGGCCCCATATTTTGACAACCCTCCGAATAACCATGGTCCACTGATGTCCACTGTAAATCTTTTTGGTGCGCATTACCTCCAATGTCTTGGTTTGTTTCCAGCTGTGCTTCAGCTGTGCTTCCAGCGCTTAGCCTCCACCCTTTGTCTCGCTGTCCTTCCACGATGAACTCAGGTTCATCAGTGGCAGAATCGAAGGATGGAGAGTCCAGAAACCTAATGAAAGCGCCGGTGGTATGCCGGTAGCTGCTGCCATGGTTGATGTTGATGAATCATGGTGACTCATGATGCTTCGTGATGGTTAGTTGATGTGACTTGGCGCTTTATTGATTTGAATTGGCGGTTTTGATTGATGGTGACCCCTGGTAAATGACAGTCAATGTTAGTAGATGCTTGTTTTATGATGGTCAATGGTTGTTGATACTGATCATCGCAACAGTTGATAAGAGTAGCTTATGAACCCCTTATCTTGCAGGTTACCCTCTGGCAAACTTACCTGGAAAATGAAATGACAACTTTGTTATCGGTAAACCATACACAACTGGTGGATTCTGCACGCAACCAAGTTGGGGACTGCAAAGAAAGCGGGGTTTCGAATGAATTTTTGAGGGAACTTATCTATTGGCAGGGTCAAAAAGTATTTGTCTCAATCGTTAGATCTCTTGGCAACGGTCAACAATGGAAGAAAACAAAACCGGAAAAAACACATCATAGATGTTATAGGATGCCATGCAACTAACTCTTGCGTTGTTCTTATCAGAGTTTGATTGGAAGCAACAATGCGTATCTTGCAAACATCATTAACTTATGACACTTACAAACATGTACCACCAATTCACCACTAGTGAAACTCTAATGTTAAAGTTCTTTCTTGTCAATTCAATTCTAGCAAACCACTAGTTCACCATTAATTCATTATCTACAGTTAATATTAAACCTTCATTTGGGACGTCAGCGTCGCCATCATCCAAAATCAACTGCGGAAACACTCGGGAAGGAAACTGGCTGGCTCTCTGTGGCTGGCTTGACATTTCCCCGCAGCTGTTGGCCATGGCAAAAAAAGGCCAAACCCATGTTTGTATGGCATCTGGCATACGCTAATTTTGCCAATTTGGGGGATGACGGTCTAGAATCATTATACGGATGTTTCATGCATACACGACGGCCAAACGTCAAATTTTGATTTATAAAGGCTATAAGGTTTTCAATCCTTGGGTGTGGCCCCTGAGAAACGTGGTTTCTACACAACACGCTGGCTCTTTGTTCCATTTCTGTGTAGAATCGCAGCTAGCGGCTCACCCTTTCAGTCCTCCTTGGCTGCATTTAGGAGGCTCAAACATGCGAATTTGTCCCTCGGAGTTCCTTGGCTGCATTCAATTGGCTCAAGCATTGCAAACTGGCGTCTCGTGAAGCCGTTTCCAGGCAGGATTCCTTATCCCGTCGAATTTATTTGAAGGGCACAGCCAGCCCTCGCTGACCTTCAATGCTCAAGAGTGCATAACCTATTATCGGCGGAGCGGTTTGGAGCTACAGGCCGGCGAGAATGAATTGGGCAATCTTGCACGACAAGGTGGCGCCCACAGTTAGAAGTTGGTAGAGCTGACTCGGGGGCCCAACTTGTAAAGCAAAGCTTTCGGGATATGCTGCTTTCATTGAACAGGCGACAATATCATTTTCATGGCTGGCTGCCATAAGTGCGACTTCAAGCCCTCTCCATGAGGTTTTGGCTGCCAACATCGCCGCCCTGTGGCCGCCTTACCGCAATTTGAAGAAGCCGCCCACCAAACGATGCGGCACGTCGACCTCCTCTGCTGGCACTGGCGCAAAACCACGCGGGGCCATTTCGGCACGTACAGCGTCAAACAGCTGCTCAGGTGTTGTGGGCAAGTTCAAGCGTACTGACCACCAGGAAGAGGAGCCCCTGCGTGCTTCGCACATGTCGTGGCAGTCTTCAGCACTGATTTGACAGTGCTCAGCAACGCCGTTTGTGCAGCTGTCGTGCTAGCCCTGCCACCTTCAATGACTGACGCAACCACAGCTTGCATTGCATCGATTCACTTGGAGGACGCAGTCCCAACCTCACGACTAAGTAGGTGACAAGGCTTTCCAAGCGCCGAAACTGGGACAGATTATCAAAGTCAAGAAGTTTGCTCCGCAAGTCTTCTGTCAAAAAGAGAGGAAAGTTACGAGAGTCTTGCATGGCAAAACGCAAGCCACCGCCACCTTCCGTGGCTCTTTCTACAGTTTGAACCTCGAAGTCAAAATTTCCTTGACATCCAAGTCGAATATCCCCAAATCTCTCCAAATTCTATAATTTCAGCATGGCGACATAAACTATTAACAAAAAAAAACCTAAACACAAAGTTCCGTAACTTGTTCATATCTTTGATTGTGAAGATAGCTAACACACTTATAACTTCAGGCTTAGTTATATCTACATATATATACCAACATAGTTATACATACTTAAACCATAAGTTAACCCTTCTTGTAAATCAACTTACCCCCAGTTGCAACTCAGTTGTAACATAGCGGCACCACCTTGTATAAACCTGGTAACTCACCCCAAGGTGAAACCTCTGCAGCCATGACGAGTGCAACCACAAGTGGAGGTACACATGGAGGGCCCCACGTGTTACGCCCCAATAGGGAACCCCAGGTCCCAGTGCGGCACCTCATCACATTGGACGAGCCGAAATCGCAGCAAGGCCTTGGGGATAGCGAAATGTCAACAGCTTCGGAATGGTCGATGAATGCTAGTGAGTCATGGTGGCTTCATAAGGGCTTGGGGATGATGGCTTGGTGATGATGGCTTGGGGATGATGGCTTAGTGATGGTTGGTTAGTGGTTATATAACTGATGGAGATGAAATGGTTTGTGAATGATGACTTGGTGACAAAACCACGGTTCATAATGATGGTGAGTTGGTTTATGATTGATAATTAACTGTGGTTCAGCATGGTGTATTGATGACTGGTGCATCGTGAATGGATGGTTCCTTCATGCTTAAATGATGGATCATGATCCCAGTACTTAAGAATTATTCATAGTGGTGAGGAATGGCTCTTATGGATAGTGGTCACCATAAAAATGGAAGCCATTGATAGCAGCAATGGGTGACAATTGAAATGATGACCACCGATTATAATATTGTGGATAATGTGTTTCATACTGAATATTGAATGATTAGTGGATGGGTGGTGAATGGTCGGCCAATGGTTGATAGCAGCAATGGGTGACAATTGAAATGATGACCACCGATTATAATATTGTGGATAATGTGTTTCATACTGAATATTGAATGATTAGTGGATGGTTGATGAATGGTCGGCCAATGGTTGACCAGCCACTGATTGTGGTTTCATTCCCGATCACACCAACACCAGCTGTGGCACCTGCGCCTGAGCACCATTGTTTCAGTGCCTCATGAAACATTTTTTGTTCAAATTGTCTTAGTCTCAGTGAAACTTGTTAACCCGTGGAACAAGTGTTTGTTTCACTTCTCACTAGACTATACGAGCGAGCACACACACATCAAAAAACGTATGTATATAACAGCATGTATATAATATATGTACATACTGTGCACATGTAAGCATACTTTTGGATCATATAGTATTCCATAGTATTACTATAATAAACATACCAAGTATATTGTCAAAACAAACAGATTTATATTAACAATAAGTTCACCCCAACCCGCAAATTCGCCGACTTACCAACTATTGACCACTATGATTGTTACTATGGATCACTATGTTCATAATGATACCCCTCAAGGTGCTTCACTGTCGTCAAGCCATCCTTTTCCGGTGACAGCCCCCCGCTGGGTGCTGCAAACGGCGTGGGGCTTTGGGGCACTGGGCTGTAAAACGCAGGCCTCGGGCCGCGCAACGTCGGTGCCGCCGGTTTCGTGGCCGCGTGAACCATGAGGCCTGGGGCCTGGTTATGTGGCCTGGGCCAAGTAGAATCATGTCGAATCTATGGCGGCCCATAACCATCCGTTAATGATCATTAATTTGCTTGGACTAGTTGTGTTTGGTGGTGAATGGCTACCAACAAATGGCTGGCAATAGCCGGTATACTGGTTGTTAATGGTGGATAAGTATCGGCAGTTGTAGGTTTGGATGGTTATGCAGGGGCTAAGTGGAATCTGCGTTTAAAAGTGAGAACCATGAGTAATGGCTAACACAGGGAAAGAATCGTCAACAAGATGGATACTTAGAAGGTACTATATGGCGGTTTCTGAAAAAAAAGAAGCCAACAATGGATGGTTTATTACTATAAATGGTTCGTAGAAAGGATCATAACTGTGGGGTCACCTATTTTTCGGAAACCAACATGTAGGGGCTAGGCAGTCGTGCGTAATTGTCAAACATGGCTGTTCTTTATAGTTGGGGAATGGTCCCACAAAGGTAAGTACGAGTCAATGCCGGTAGAAGTTAGTGAATTAATGATTGTTTAAATATGGATGCTAGCAGGGTTTAAATATCAACAATGTGCAATAGCAAGGACCTATTGAATTCAGAAGTGGTCGAGGTTTAAAAATTTGCAAGAAAGTTCAACCAGCAGGCAGAACCACCACTGTTTGTCACAAGGGGCGGGGGCGACTGCTCAAAGAATCAGCAGGCTAGCAGGGAAACAAATCAAGACACTCCCCGCACCAATTCAGCACCATTTTCAGCATTCGGACTTGGTTTGATCATAGCATCGGAGCCAATTCGTATCACCAAAAGCAGCATTCAACCACCATCGAACCGTCTAACCATTCGCAACTATTCACGACGATTCTCAACCCCCTAAGTCACCATATGAACACCTACTGGCTCATGCATCAACTAGTTTCCACCACAATGGTATCCATGGGCGCGTCTTTAACCCATTTATGATGATTTATCACATGATTTGGGGTAGAAACACAGCCACAGAACCCACCGCTGGGATGCTCCCTTCATCGATCTATTGCAGATCGCCCGCGATCCAACACCAATAAACCAGGTAGATGAGCAATGGAGAAACGGCACTCAGCTATGGGTCAACACGATCAACGGCTCGGTACAAACCGCTGCCTCCGTAGGCAAAAGAGAAGGGCAAAGGGTTGACCCAAATCTTGACGTTGAGTCGTCAAATCCGCAGCACTAGATCCGTGCCAATGAAAACACCTCCAAAAAGTCAACAAAAAGAGTGAAACCAAACAAACAATATGTGGATGTCTAGAGCAAAGCAGAGCTACAACAAACAAAATGTACCAGGTTCTGAGTAAGGAATCTATCATTAGAATAATATTCAGAAGTGCTGGTTGTTCATTGATAGATGGTTTAATCTCTAAACCATCCGTTGGAATTGGAAAACAGGCTAGCAACGCATAGTAACTACAATAAACAATAAAATTTGCTTATAAACCATAGTATCATAAGAAACACTTACAATACTGGAAGAAAAAAAACAATAAACTGTGCTCATAAACCATAGTATCATAAGAAACAGTTACAACACTGGACAATACCAACCTGGAATTGGCAAAGCAATTGATGGCCATGACATGTTGCAGCAACCCAAGTGAAACCATGGTAAACACCATTATTAGCAACTATCAACCATAGTAAAACCACACTAAAACCACTATCAGCATAGCAAAACCCCGGTAAAACCACATATCAGCACATTGAGTATCAACCTTAGCACCTGCCCACCATAGCCACATTGCCCACATGAAAATTCCACCACTCCTACACCATAAGCCGCCAGGGCCGCCAGGGCACCCAGGACTTCTGCATGGAGTTTCCAAGACGCCGTGCCTGCAGCGAACAGAAACTGCTACAGACCAGCTTTACGAAAAAAACATATCTAAAGATGTATCTAGACACATCTATTATCTACATGTGAAACATCATACTATTTATCATCATTAAAGAATATATCATCATATATTAAACACATCACAATTATATGATGATAGTATCTAAATATGTATGTGCAAATATAGATTGTGCTTCCTGCTGACTCACTCATTTTTTCTCTGCCGAGACTTCGAGGGTTTTTGTGCCATTGTCTTTACATATGGCACCCTTTTCGAAGCAAGATCTTTTGATCTTTTCAGCTTTGTTTCAATCTTTGAATTCTTTCTCACATGGTTATCTTGGCAAACCATGGATTTTTCTTTGCTTTCCACGTTCCCGTGCTGGGCGACTAAAGGTCGCTCGAAGAAGCTATGAATTGCCTGGCATAGGTTTTGACCAAGTTTCTTTGCCATTCTTGCAGAGTGATCTGAGTAAGGACGGAAAGCCCTTCCTGGATATACTGCCTTGCAGCTTGGCTAGTACCCCACCTGCCCTTTATCAGGGCCCTTTCCATGCTACCTGTCTTCCTAAAGTAGCTTGTAGCACCACCTCGCCTAAGCGAGTATGGCCTGAAAGACGAGGAAAAGGAAAAGAACGCGAGGACTTTTCGAAAGTCGCAGCGAAACCGGGGACCTCCTCCCGGAATCACCGGGACATCCAACATAGCTAACGATTTTCTGATCTGCAGAAAAGTTCGAAGTAACAATAAAGTAGGAGGATGTTGAATAATGACGTTTTCATCCTGTTGTCTTCGCAGGCCAGTCTTTGTGAAGCCTAGTTGAATGATACCGTCTCGCTTGCCTACAAGAATTTGCCTAGGATAAAGGTCCAGGATTTCGCCAGTTCGAAGTAGTCCCCAAAATCCTAAAGCAAATCCCACTGCGACGTCAATGTTCTCAACCTCTAACAGTCGTGAGACACAAGCTTCTGCGAAACTTTCTGGTAGCGGGGGTGCTTGACGAGGTTTTTCAAGCCTTCTCCACAATCTATACAAGCGCCAAGCACCCTGAATCTGGCCTTTTATCCAAGGTGCATAATGGTGTAACCCTGACAGCACGTCAGCTATCGAGGTAACACCTGATCCATCTTCATACTCTTGCTGAATCCATTCGCACAATTTCTCATCATAGGTTTTTCGAGTAGTCTCTAAGGACGGTAGAATCCTCCGTACCGCCATATAATATCGAAGTCTGGTCTGGGTAGTAATTCCTCTGTCAATCAATGCTACTCCCTTCCTTCTTTTGATCCTTTCAACGCGAAGTCGTCTTCTTTCGCGATCCTTCATCAGTAGGATTGTCTATGCTATCCACATGAGCCAGATATAAATGTACTCCATTGCCCAATAGCACTGCGTTAACTCTTCGCACCACTGGTTGCATAGCCTTGCTAGACGTTCGTCCTTTACTGAGAATTGATTGACAAACATATGAATCTGTAAGATGAAAAATCCTTTTTCCTGCAAAGTGGCCTTCTCGGGTTCGCCACAACAAGGCTAATAATATAGCTCTGCATTCAAGTGGATTTATATGTTCTTGATATGTCCAAAAAGTATGAAAAACTTGTTTCCAACTCCACCACGCACTGTTCACGCTCTGTCTAGCAGCCTGTTTAGGATTGAGGTAGTTCCCAGTGGTAATGCGAACATCTGACCCTGTGTGGTTGGACCTCTGAGCCAAGAATATGTTCATAGATCTCATTCCTTTGGTTCCTTGAGAGAAGTTTCCATACGAACCTTCGATACTCATTGGACATTCATAACGGGGATGACAACTCGCTCCCGGAATAAGCCCCAATCTTCGATGCATGCTATGCAGAGTGACGGGTATTCCATAGTATAAAGCAATGCTCGCCGTGAAAATCATGAAGCTCGAACAAGCGAAAGAATCTCCTACCAACGATAACCTCTCGTCCTCAAATGCTGTTGGGTTCGCCTTTTGGTTCGAAGCAGACCACGCTACTTGTGTATGATTCGTTCCAAAGCCCATGAGTCGTTCCCGCTCTTGCGAGTTCAACAATCTTCCCTCTCCATATTTGTTGAAGACCAGATACTCAAACTTATATTGATAAGGAGGAAACCGAAATGAATGCGAACTCCACCGTTCCAACGTTGAGGCATCACAACGTGTAATGCCCGCAGGTCTTGGAGGGGGCCCTTTCCGAACAATGGACTTCATAAAAGTTGGATAGATAACTTCTTCCTGTGATTGAAACCATCCAGAAGTTAACCATTGTGAAGAATGCGGCCATTCATCTCGTACCACCAACTCGCAATACCCCCGTTTGTATACCAATTCACAACCTTGCGGAAATTCCATCGTCATATTGGTCCAACAAAATCGGGGTCTAGACATTGGCACTTGTGTCGTTGGGTCCAGCTTGTAGGGTATGGTATGTAATTCTGAGCTAATCTCATCTCTTGCTGATTCATCCATGCTGGCAACGTTCTCGAAGAAGAAAACAAGAGTAATGTTTGGGAACATCCGCTGAAGTTCATCTTTGACTCTCAAAGCTTCATAAAATAAACTGCTTTGGCTTCCTGCTAGATTTCGACGATTTGATTTAGCACTACTCAGATCAACGCATGGAAAGCCACACCACAAATGTATTTGTTCGAAATCCTCAAATATTTCCATGAAAGATTCAATGACCTTCCCAGTGAAGTCGCGGATGTCTTCATGAAGATAAACCCATGGCCACCGCCGTGTCATGACCCGATTTGCCGGTTGATGGTTGTCCACAGCCACAGCGCCAAGTACTTCTAGTCCAGCTATGTCATAGCATCGGAAACATCCACCAATACCGTTGAATAAGGATACCACCACTACCGGAATCTTCACTGGCTGATGTTCGGGTTCTTTGCTATCTAACATTCCTTCTCCCAGTTCAGTAAGACTTTCCCCCACGGCAATGGCTCCTCCAGTCCCTGATGCATCGCTACAAGTGATGGTTGTATCAAAAGGCGCTCCGAGATTTGTATGGAATAACAGGCATCCCATTATACAGCCAACCAGCTCTTCTCTAACCAAAGTTTGTGCTTGATCTCCCCAAATCTTCTCACCAATGTACTCCCATACAGCCTCAAAATGTGCCATTGCTGGCCGTCGGAACTGTAAAATAAAAATCCACCTTCCCATGATGATTTGTAAAAGCTTCTTGGAAATGTGTCTCCTTGTAACCACCCACAAAGTGCATTTGATAAGCTTGATCAACCGAGTAGGGCTTCCTCCCATCCATCTATTGGTACCACTGAAGAATGCTCCCAATTCTGATGCCTCTGTCGCATTACGGATTGATTTCTCAGCAGCTGTAACTACGCCAACATCTCCCCACCATTGTTCAACTCGTAACTGCCATGATTCACTCTCTCCTATAGTATCTGTAACTTTCTCTCCACTAGCGTAGTTATCTAAGTATACATGCCACCACCATCGTCCTTGTTCTCCAGCCTTTGCCAACGAATCCAACATCCATGGTGGTAGAACGTTAGTCTTTCGAACTTGGTTATCCTTGGGCATTCCCCTGCGGTATAGTATCTCCTCTGCCAAAAATTGCATAATACCTACCGACGAAGCAAATCCCATAGGCAACACGGAGCAACAAAGATAAAAATCGTCTTCCAACCTATCCAGTTCTCCTATATCTCTTCCTTTGACCCTCAGGTTGAAAGCCATGTGTCCATGCCAAGCCTCTGGGACCCGGAAAAGATAAAATGCTGCCGTCATATCTGATTGGCATACCTGCAGGATCTCATCTTCAGCAACATATACCGAGGTCCACCGGGATATGTGGGGCAATTGGTGTACCTTTCCAGTAAGGCATCTGTGAACAGCATTGGTAGGTATAAAGTTCATAATTAGCCTCAATATAGGTCGCTTGTCTGGCAGCATCTTCCCCGGTTTTTGCACCCCAAACGCTCCATTCAATACCTTCTCATTTCTGTATACCAATACCTGTTCCCCTGGGATCCAAGAACAGATACGTCTTCGAACTAACAATCTAGCCAGCTCTAAAGATTCGTCCTTTTCAATATGCATCTTTGCTTGCAATTTTGGTAAGGGTCTTCCATCGTCCTCCAACAAGCATTCCTCTGGATTGTCAATGTACCACCTACACCTTCCGGTCACCCAATCAGTCACAGGAATCTGACCACCATGATCACCAGGGGGAAGACCAGGTTCAACCTGAGCCATAGTAAGTGTTTCTGGTACACTAACTTCTTCTCCGGAATAGGAAATAATCTTTTTACTAAAATCATCCTCTATCTCATCCTTGGTATATGAAAAGTTGCAATCATCACCCAAAACTCTACTAACACTCTTCTTGATCTCCTCAATCATAACTCGCTGACATTGTGTAGGTTCTCCTTGGCCCCAGTGCCATGCGTCATCATGCAAATGATTCGTGAACAATACCGCCATGTCCCACCAACAATAAACCGAATAGTCTAGTAGGATATCCATGTGAGAGAATAAATCCTCCGTGCATGCAATCTCAGGAAAACCTTTAAGGTGTTCTTGACAAGGGTGTGGCAATGGAAAGAG
>VSDK01020618.1:31998-67494 GCA_009767595.1 Symbiodinium kawagutii
CAACAGCTCGTCCTCCAGAGCCGCCAGACGTTGTCCACTCTTCAGTGGTGATACCAGAGAGAAGCCTGAATCGCTCCTCTGGTCTTCTCCATCCGTGGCATGGTCTCCATCTCCTTCTCGTTCTCTTTTCCTTTTCGACCGGTTTGTAGCTTTCTTTCTCAGCTCGTCCAATCGCTCGCGCAGCCTCTCTGCCGTTCCTTCTTCTTTCTTGTCTCCACCAGTCTTCTTCTTTTTCTTCTTCTCTTCTTCCTTCTCCGACTTGTTTTCTTTTTTGGCCGGAGCCTCTTTGCCTTCTTTTTCCGGGTCCTCCTCCTCCGGAACATTGCCATCCTTGTGCTGTTTCAACAGCCTCTTCCCTGCGGCTCCAAGTAGGACATGATCGTAGGTTTCTGGATCGCATAGCCTCAGCTTGGTAAGGTGGAAAAGTTGGTCGCCATCTCCTCCGCAAGGTGCCGTTGTGGCACACACGTGAAAACGGCCCACCTTTCGATTGAAGCCCTTCGAAAGCATCGTAGTCACCTTCGGCGATGTGCTCCCTAAGGACTTGGCCTCGACTGTCATTCCACCTTCCATCTCGGCCTCCACGTCTATCACCAAGAATGCGGCAATCACTCCTTCTTCTCCTGCGTACTCCTTCGATAGCTGGCACTCCACCACATGTCCTGGATTCAACATCAGAAAGGGCCACGACGCCGAGTCCCCTGCTGCATAGTATCCCCAGTAGGTGACGGTGCCATCCTCGTGGAAAGTGGGACCTATCGGTTCCTCCGTGGTCGCCATTCTTCCTTTTGTTTCTTCGAAGGGGTCTTTTCCCTATCCTCCGGTATCTCCAGGAACCTGTTCGCCAAGCCTCCTGATCCTTTCCCTGTGTGCCTTGATTGCACAAACTCTTCCGCTTTCTCGACGTGCTCTGACTTCCTCCTCCTCTTCTGAGAGCGTTCGTCTTCGTAATGCCGACTCCTTTCCTCTTTAACTTCACTCCTTTCTCCTTTCGATGGATACGAGTGAGATCCTCCTTCACTCCGTGCTGGTTTCCTACTCTCCTTGCTAACAGCTGCACTCTTTGCTGCTACACCTGGGGGGCCTGAATTGGCCACCAAGTCCACCTTGCGCCGGGGAGATGAAAAAGAATCCTCTTCGTCCTCTTCTTCGTCGGCTGCGTCTGGGTAGTACGAAGACTCACTCTTCTCTACCTTGCTTGCTGTCTTTGCTCGGGGCAACTCTCCTCGGTGGTCTACCCTGCTTCCTTGCCTTTCTTCCTTCTGTACTCCTCTGTCCTGTCTATGCCTCCCTGGTTCCTCCGCAGGGGCTGGCCTAGCTTCGCGATCTGCCTCACGAAGGTCCTTGACTGCCCTTAGTCCAAAGAGCCTTACAGCCCTGATGTGCCTAGCAGCAGAAACTGCGATATCGCAGCACAAGTTCCGAGCTGCGGTCCCTGCAAACTCACCTGCAAACTCTCTTCGGAGCGTTTCCACTGCGGAACACCCTAGGCACTCAGTGGACCTTGAGGAGTACAGGGGAAAACCACACGAGGAGCAATTCATCCAAACCCTAGCTTGAGCTATAAATATAACAGCAGAGAATTCGTGATCAGCCGCACAACCTTTCTCATTTCTACGAAAAAGATTCAATTGATACGATCATATTCATATACATATCTATACATATAGATATATAAACACATAAGTAATCCAAAATGTCCACATTTTTGTAGAGACAGAAATATATCCGTTAAACAACACATAAACAATTAAATATATTATATGTAATGAACCGTATATGTTGTAAATATAAATATATAAATAAATGTATATACATATTATACATGTTCATGCATGAACTACAGTTACAACAACCACAGATAGTGACCAAACGAATTAAGTTCTCGAGATGATGGAATTGAGGTTCTCCTTAGTGCTATGACTAGGTGAAACAAACAAACATGGGTGTGACTAGTTCATCATGGTCATGACTAGTTAATCATCACTAGGGTGTCAATGGTTATGACTAGTTGAAACACAAATCATACATAAATTAGTCATGGTTTGATTGACCGTCATGGTCAAACAAACAAAAGGTTGATCAATGGTTATGACCAGTTGAAACACAATTCTAGACACAATTCTAGTCAACTGAACATAACTGAACCATTTGTCATGGTTGATATCTTGATACATCAACCACTGGCATGGCTCGTGTCACAGTCGGTGCCCTCCGGTCGTTGGTGCGCAGCCATGACCTCTGCGCGGTCGCGGAACGCGCAAACCCCGCGCTCGCCTCCAGCGAGGCTCCGTCGAGTTGAAGACCTGCGGACCGCTGTGCCATGGACGGTGCAGCTTCTCAACGATGTGGGGTTTCTTTAATGATGGTTAATAGTGGTTCATAGTGGCTAATAGTGGTTAATGATTTAATTCATCATGGTTTTATCAGGGATTATAGGGGTTAATAGTGGTTAACTATGGTTAACTAATGGTTAATAATGGTTATCTATTGAGAAACGACCGTTTTATAAGGGATTACAAGGGATGATAGTGGTTAATGAGGGACTATAGTGGTTAATAGTGGTTTTATAATCATGGTAGGTCATGGACGGTTAACCATGGTTAAGCACTGTAAACTCCATCATGAAACATGGCAAATTTGGGGTTAACTACTATAAACCATGGAAAGTTATGGACGGTCAAACCAACCGTCCAAGTTAAACATTGTGCCAAGTTGTGGTTGTTTTGATGGTGGTTAACGATGGTTAATGGTGGCTTTCGAGCATCAATTGGTGAGAGATAATCGGCTTGGTGATCGAACCACCCCTCTGATAGACAACAGTCAACAAACCAACCACTTGTTAATAATTACGAGGGAAAATCAACATCTTTGAAGCCACCAACCAGCGATGGGATTGAAATTAGAAATGATTGGTCAAGGGTGGTTGATTTTGAGGTTTTCTTTACACATGGGGAACACCCAAACTGTTTGGTTTATGGCAATGAATACATTATATTGGAAGATTTTGGGGTACCCCTATTTTGAGAAACACCCATTGAATGGTCAACTGATGGTCAACTCACGGTCTAACAGGGGTTAGCCGGGGTTAGCAATGGCTTGGAGAGAGAGTTATTCACCAACATTGACATTGAATACGGGTCGGAAGCAACAAAAACTGATATGATGGAATCAGCGAAAGTGAATGCTTGCCCCCGAGGACTTACACTATATACATGGTAGTTTCTCAAAGTAGAGGTACCACCAAATCATCTTGTTACTAACCATATGTATTTCTAAACTCACCATTTTTAGGGGTACCTATTTTGAGAAACACCCATAAAGCAGTTCCTTATCTCCCACTAACCACAATAATCCATTAAAACCATCAATATAAATGAATAAGTAAATACATATACTGTGTACTTATATATATATATATAAATAAATCTATATATCTATATATGTAATTCATATATCATATATTGATTGCACCACGTGTACACCATGGCTCCAAAAAAGAAAACCGTCTCGCTGCCGCCTCCTCTTCTGGCGGCATTCGCCACAGGTGTCCAGAAGGAGGCATGGGATCTGCAGCGTTTTTGGCGTCGGTGCGCCGTGGGCATCTTAGCTTAGCTTAGCTCGCCACTATAGGCTACACTAAGGCTATGACTAAGATCTAACTACCAGCTATAGGGTATAGGTAATTAGTCATCTGATATTTATCAGGCCTGTCAACTGTAAGCTCAAACTATAACTCCATAACTTTAAGTATTTCCAGGCTATGAAAAAAGTATGACTATTGGGTAGGTACCACTTTTGGTAGATTCAATCGGTTTGCGAAATGGTTTATTTGATAATGATCAATCATGCTTGTTGCTGATTATTAACCATCGGTGGGTGAAAAAAAATTCAGGGTTGATGCTTAAAAACTGGTTTAACAAAGGGTCGTCATTGTTGGGTAATCACCAGTTTTGGTATATATGGATTGTAGATGAAACTCGCAGGATAAATGTCCTGACCAACTTATAAACGGGGGCTTCTCCATGAAAAAAAGTTGAACTGTGACTGGTTGTGGACCATTGTAATAAACAATGGATGATCATGCTTGACAATTGTGGTGATGCATGATGATGGATGATGATGGTTGATAATTGTGAATTGAGTAGTCAATTGTGGCTAGACATTTGATAATGTTTGGCTGATGAATATTAAGCCGTGCTAAATGAATGAGTTGATAAGGGTTCATCATGTATTGTTCATCATGTTGGTCATACTGGTAGTAATAGTCAAGAGTGAAATCAGCTAACTAAGATACTGAGGATAATTAAGACAAGTGGTCAATACCACACGTGCCTCTGTACCATCTGGCCACCAATGTCAAATTGACACATGTATTTGCGATGATCTATCAATTTCAAACAATAAACAGAGACGTCAAACAATGTCAAACACTAATATGAACCATACAGGGCTCTTCATGATTGTGACTAAAGGAACATGCTCATTACTGTATTACCCATGAAGCATGACTACACAGCACTTAACTCATGACCGCTAAGAATAAGTCAATATTAACAACCACTGGTGACTAGTAATTGGGGAAAAACCACTGCCAACCACTGGCAGCCACTAAATCAATACAGTCATGGTTCATCCAATAGATGGTCATCATCAATGGTTACCACTCGTTGATATGGTTAATCTAGTATCATGGAATTGAGGGCTTAAGCATAGTAATGGTAAGCAAATCAGGTTCAATGATTGATGGCTGTCAGTCACAAGTGCCCTATGATGAGCAATGGTATACCAAGAAAAAACACTGAACCCGAGCTTGGCCGAATGGTTTGCCTGCAACCGGACATTCCAGTCAAGCGTTGCAAAACAAAAACTAAGAAGTCAGGATTTCTGAAATGGTGCTATGGGTCAAAACCCTGTACCCCTGGTTCCCCTACTATTCACCATTGTCTTCCTTATTATTGTTGGTTCTTATCCATCATTATTGGTTGGTCAATATTGACCCATACCTATGTGGAGTCCCACCAGCTACAACTTCATAGTTCTATGGGCCCAGCCATAGCTGATCTGCAACTTGGCTGGGGCAATTTCTACAAATCACAGGGAGTAAACTCAGCCATTTTGCAACTGCTAGGGGCCCACAACTAGCTAGCCAACCGCAGGCGAGTGACTGATCAGCTTAGCAAGCATCACTAACCTCACATCACAGCTTTACAAACCACCATTAAACCTCACATTGCAACCACTAACAAGCGTACTAACCTCACCAATTCAGCAACCACCCAGTTTACGAACCACAAATCAACCACGTAGCACAAAAAACTCACCCCACATCAACATCAACCATCACCAGTTTACCAACCATAAATCAACCCCCACCCCAGTGACCCAACATGACCCTTCCGCCCCCTTCCGTTCCACGACGCGGCACCGTAGTCCCCAGGCGACGGCGTGGTTCCATCCACAGGCGACGAGCCCAGGCGGCCGTTCTCAGCGTCGTAGGCGCGGCCTCGATCCAAGGCCATGGTACCACAGCCGGACCATCTCAGAGGTGGTTTCTTGAAATGGCTGATTATTCACCATTGAAAGGGATGGCTAGTAATTAACCATGGCTATTAATTACATAACTAATGGTTATACTAATAATTACTAGTTTGTAGTGGCTAGTAATGGTTACTGTAATGAGGTGGTTTCTTAAGCCCTGCTTAATAATGGTTCGTAATGGTTGACATGGTTGAACCAACAACAAGGGTTGTATAGCATACCAGTAGGGTTATACGGTAATATGTCATATATTTACTCAAGCCATGATTAATAACGGCTACTGGTAGTAATGGTTAATAAAAGGGATAACAATCAACAATAATTAGCGGTGAAACACCTACAACAAATAGTGGTTGCTTGAAATGGACAATTGTTAACCATTGTGGTCAACCATTGCTATCAACCATTGTATACCAATAATGGTGATGAAGAAAACGGTGAACAACCATGGTGAATAGTGAGAAAACCTGAGATTTTCTGGGCTTAAGTATGGTTCATAATGGTTTTGTTGAAGATTATAATGGTCAATGAAAGGGGATTAAAATGATAACGGTTCAAAGGGGATAATCACCAACAAATTAATGGATAAACAGCTACTAGTCATAGGAATTTCTTAAGCCATGGGGGACCCCAAAGTCTGGTTGGCTCATTACTATATCAATGCTGAATGGTGGATGATAACTGATTGTTACCCTGTGACTTCAGGACCACCCGTGATGAGGAATGGTGAATAGCAAACAATGATGTAAAACTAATGATGAACAACCATGGCTTTAGAAGTCTAATTTCTGGTGGGCATATGGTAAACCAATCTCAAAAATTCTAAACAAAAAACAAAAAAATCTAAGTGGATGGCTGGGTTCGCCACCGAGTCAACAATAGTGAGCAATTGTTGGTGCATAATTGACAATTGTTGATTACAATTGTTTGTTTACTTGGATTGGTTAACAATTAAGCGCAATTAATTGCTGATTTTTTAACCATCAATAAAGGAGTTCGAGCACACGGGCTCTCCATGGCTGGAAGGCCCCGCCGCGGGTAATCACTGGGTCCACCGGTGAACCCCCAGCTGCGGTATCTGTGCCCCCGCACGCAACGCTCTCCTGAGGCTACGAAAACCAAGGTGAGCCAATGCATGAGCATATGCGAGCGTATGGGGTTGATGAATCATTGATGGTTCATGACCTTGGAGAAGTTGCTGTGGAAGGTGTTCCTTTGACTATGGTTGACAATGATTCAAAAAAATGAGTGCCTTAAATGTTTACTGATAAATTCCGATGATTGTAATTGACGGTCACTGAGATGGGAAACAATGGTTTATCAAATTAGTTTAAAAACTTTTGAGTACTCAGTGCTCTTATGTTTTTACCAAAACGATATGATTGTGCATATATTCATTGCAATCAAAAAATCATAAACACACATGTTTTAACTAAAAAAATACGTGGCGTTTGTTTCACAACTGGTCCAAACCAATTGGTTGTAAATTACAACTGTTTGCTATAATAACCACGGCCACAATCCGATTGCAACTGCACTCGATGCTTGATGGCGCACTTGATTTTAAACTGGAAATTTGAGGCCAGGGGTAGGTGACGAAAGCTAGCGTGGCAACTGACCGGAAGAACAAACAACGATAATATTTGCGTTCATGATGATTGAAAAACACCGCAACAAGTCGAAACTATAGCGCAGCAGAAATGGCCCTGGGGAAAATTGAGCCTAGCGGTGCGAACTGCAACTATAGTTGACGTTTGAATTGGAATTTAAAACTCTTTTGTTTGTATTGTACACTGAAAATTGACACACAAATGCAATAACCATGGTTCTGTTGACTTATTTTTCCTGTCTTTCTTTGTTAACGAAAGTTCACACTACCAACTCCAGGAAAATTTAACATGGTTTTGGAACACAAGCCGGGGATGAAGGTGAACATGCAAAATTTAAACGACACAAAAATTACAGTTTGCCCAGTACGGAACCAACTGTCTTTCTGCAGCAAAATCATCCCTCAATTTCCAACACGTCGAACTTCATGACATGCCCACGGATTGACGTGGGGCCATGATTGTTGGGCAGCGCCTCCAAACCCATCATGTATCAATCCATCATGGTATACATCAGCCTTCGCGAATCACACCGCCCTCGGCCCATCTTGACCAATGGTCATACCGCAGCACCTGGTGATGGCGTTGAGCCGTCCCAATGGATCAGGAGGAAGAACACTGCCCGTTTCCCTGGCAACAACAAGTTTTGGCCCATCAGGTTTTACATGCATGCGCATCAGATTGAGTCACCTAATCATAACGAGTTGCCAAATAATGCTTCTGGGCGGCGCATGCCACAAGTACAAACAAATTTCCCAAGTTCTTTCAAAAAAGGAAAAACAAATTCCATGTGTTCCAGCTTGTTCTTTTTTGCCAAAAATGATCCACAACAGAATGCCAAATTCAATTTTGTCAGCGAAATTCGCCAGGAAGCCGCCTCCCTTCACCTGTGGGCGTGCTCGTCAATGTACCTCGGCAAAATTGCAACCGCGGCGTTTGCGGCCCCTACAGCCACCGACGCTCGCAACCCAGCACGAAAATTTGCCAACACCTTTTCAGAATGGAAAGCTCGGCCCCTGGATGTCCACAAAAAGATCAATCTGAGAAGCTGCCCGGAACAAAATGAGCCACGTCAAGTGGCACAGTCGCTTTATGGATTCCAAACTGGTCCGGAAGTAACCAAAATGACAGTTTGTCTACCAGCAACATGACGCTCCAAATGTTGAGGGTAGGTATTCCGAAGGTCTTTGCAGCTTTGCTGGCGACCATGACACACCGATTGAAATGCAGCACTGGCCAGGGCGGTGCAAGCAAATGTCTGCTTTTGCACCTTGACGTGTGGTGGTTTCCATTAGCCTTCGTCAAGTGGGATTAGTCAATTTTTTTCAACACTACGAAAACATGTAGTTGGGGATGGAGCCTGTGGTTCTCTGCCTTGAGAGCTGTTTTTCAGCGTCAGCCGCGCCACTGATCTCTTTCAAAAATTGAAATTATGACCAAGGCCTGGGTTATTCTTTAATAGAGCAAACCATACATGCTGGCAACATCTACATTGACTGAGGAAAAAACACCTCTAGTGATGGCAACCTCTCTTAAGGAACGCTAGCGAGCTAGTGATTCATCAGTGAAGGGGGCGCATGCACAGTGGAAAGTATTAGAGTGGAAGATAAATTTCTAGGTTCACCATGTTCGGCATCAATCCACAGACACACAGTCCAAGCAGTTATCGTGGAACATGGGGAAACAACACGGATCTTCGTCAGGAGAACAGCCTCATAATGAACAACCAACTATGGACTATGAGTGATTTTTGTTTCCGACATTGCGCAGTGTTGATCCATTCACATGATAGGTAAAATGCGACGAGGTTTCAAAACGCAAAATTAAGTTCTTTCGAATATCGTCGTTTGAAGGTCTTCGTCAAACAAATCATGACAATCCCCACGGAAACACAACAAAGCAGTATTCCATGTCCTTGTCACAACAGCGGGATCAACATCAACGGCAGTAAGATGAAAACTGGAGCAACAGAATAGTAGCAGGCGCAAAAGCAGCATCTGCCTGAGCCACAGCAACACCGTGTAGCAGTAGCAATCACCAGCACTACCACCAGCAGCAACACCACCAACGGCAACAACAACAACAACAACAACAACAACAACAACAACAACAACAACAACAGAAACAACAACAACAACAACAACAACAACAACAACAACAACAACAACACAAACAACAAACAACAAACAACAAACAACAAACAACAAACAACAAACAACAAACAACAAACAACAAACAACAAACAACAAACAACAAACAACAAACAACAAACAACAAACAACAAACAACAAACAACAAACAACAAACAACAAACAACAAACAACAAACAACAAACAACAAACAACAAACAACAAACAACAAACAACAAACAACAAACAACATGGACAGCAGCAACAAGGAAAAACATATACAAAAACGAATCACAAGTTGAGGCCCGCAGCGATGCTGGGAGTCGGAATCCTTGAAATAAACATCCACACATGTCCGTCCAAACATCCGGGCGAGTAGTGCACCCGGGACCCAACGGCGCCAGTTTTTCCGGCTGGTAACTCGTCATGGCGAACTGGGATTGGTTCACAGCCATGAGTGCCCGGCTCGCCCAGCCTTTGAGGATGCCATGATAAGTCTTGGTATCAAGCTGTGAGTGGCTTAGAGTGGCTTAGAGTGGCTTAAGCTGCGATCTGATTCCACAAATTCGTGTGGCTTTGAGACTTAGAGTGGCGGCTTGCACATCAACGACACGTGACTTCCAGCCCTCCGATTCCAACATCAGCATCATATTCGCCAAGTTTGAAGATCGTATCCACCACCATGGCACTGAACATATGGCTAGAAATGTCACAATACGGATCTATATATATATATATATATATAAAAATATAATATAAAATATAAAAAAAAAAAAATAAATATAATATATCTATATACATTATAAAACACAAAAAACATCATAATCAATACTAATCAAAGCATTAATAATAACAACAATAATAATAAAAATAATAAGAGTAATAATGATGATGATGATGATGATGATGATGATGACGATGATGATGATGATGATGATGATGATGATACATGTCATAGAAACAAAGTAAACAATAATTACACCCATGCAAATCCTTTTACAAATAACCTTTTCAGCGTCATTGGCGGCGTGCTTGCTCAGGGGATTGCTGTATATTCACAGCTATTTTGTAGAGTCATAGTTGGCATGGTAGGCTTCTGAAGCCATGATGGAAAACGTGGCACCGACCACGAACCAATGAGTTTGGTGGGGTGATGATTCGGGTTTCTAGGCGCCACAGTTCCGGAGATTTGTGATTAAGACGTGGATAATAAGTCTCGTGAGTATCTTCAAACAATCATCAACTTATATAATACATCATGCACGTACAAATGTTTGTTGCATGCCGTGTGTAACATTTGTTTTTACAGTATGTGTACATGCAATTATATTAATACATACAAAATTACGTGTGTACATATATGCACATTTGTGGCTGTGGTTGTCAAGTCACATAAGAGTGGCACTTACACAACTGGAACAAACAAAAATGGGACAAGTTACCTTGCTGCTTGAATGCTCACAACAAACCATCAGCGTTTGGTATGAAACAACAGCATCAACAATTATTTATCTATGTGTTAACGTATGTAAATATACAACATACATATTCATACAGTATCCATCCTTCTCCCTATTACCACTCTCTTCTAGATACCGATCGTGAGTGATGGGAACATACCAATGCAAAATGCATAAGTTTGATATAACATCTCACATCGATAAGTCCCACTTTTTCAGCAACAGGCAAGTAAGTGGGTATAGTACCCTCCAGGAAACCCACATAGACCCTACCAGAAGGGTATCCCAATAGGAAACTGGTCTTCAAACCCCTATTTGGGAGGGTCTATATTAGTTCCAGGAGTGTACATAATCAACCTTTTAAGAAACCGGAAATGAAAAAAAACACGTCAAGCAGCTCTACCCAAAAATATCACCACGAGTGCCCCCAGGGGGATGCCCCCTTCGGTTCTAACCTCGGGTCATGCGACTTCCAGTAACGGCCAACGCAACGGTCCGCACCTGGCCCACATCCAGCGCGCTGTGGTGATTTGTTGAGGTCTACTTTCGATAAACGAAATCTGCTCTGCAAACATTTGCTGAATAAATCAACATGTTATTGAACACATAGATCACGAAATATGTATGCAAAAAAATGCTACATATTTTGACGTATCGCAATCGCACGCACAAGTATATGTGTGTGTGTCTTTACTTTGCTTCACATATCAAACAAGCGCGTAATTGTTTAATTACACATCAAAGCACGCAAACATGAGCAAGAAGCAGCGAAACATGTTCTGTGCACATATTTCGAGCCCGATCGAATTCAACGAAAGGCCGCTCAGTTTCCCTTTCGCCCCCCTGAGTAGCCCCGCAAGCTCGATCCTGACGAGTACCTCACAGGTCAGGGAATCTGATGCAGTGGATGTCATATTCGAACCTTGGAGTAAACATCACGACTGATCAACCACGGACCATAGTAATTGTAGTTTACGATTGCTAACCATCATTCCTTGGCAATCATCGTGGCAGAATTGACTTGGTCAAGCGTTTGATTCTGCTACGTTGCCAGCTACCTGCCACAATCACCAACCAGCATTGCCCCATGCAGGAGTATCGCCAGCTTCACTGCCCTCATTTTGACATATTTTGACTACAGCTTTGCCTCATGTGTTTTCTTATTGCGGAGCATTGCAAATCATTTTGCCTACCATCTGGTTTCACCACTCCCTGTAGCTCTTTAGCTCCCCCTTTAAAGGGATTTAGGGATACCGGACCTTGAGAGTTGTTGGCTGCTGTTGATCCCTTCTGCAAGGTGATCTTACCATAAAATCATGGGGAAGTATATATACTGTATACCCTCTGCCAAACTAACCTGGAAGCTACGAATCACCATCTTTATAGGTGAAACCAGCATAAATGGTGGATTCTCCAGTTCCATGTTCGTTTGCCAAAGAGTTACTCACCAGCGTACAAACAAAATCAACAACATCCCTGGAGTGTTTGCTTCGAAAATCAAGAAATGGAAAGGTCAACTTCGGATTGGTGAATTCTCACAAAATCATCCATGAAGATTGATGGTGTTTGGATCTCATGCACGGTACCCCATGGTTACATACAACTGTGACAGTCAAAAAATCTACTAGCTACTGTTGCCGGGTCAATGTGGTGAATCCAGGTTTCTGTCACAAAATAGCAAACTCAGACTTGTTGATTAAGACTTGCAATTTAAGAAACTAGTTCTACCCACTACAACTGGAGTCAAATTCTCAGCAAACTTAACATCGCCTCGGCAAAGCCACTGCTTTGCCCCGCGTGTGCATCACTGCCCTGCGCACCAAAAGCCAGGGGTGGCGTTGTTGAGGACACACCGGAGGGAGCCTCATGTCGCGAAAGCTGTTGGGCAATGTGCTTTCATAGTATCTACCTTGTATAGTTAGTATCATCAGAATAGTTTCTATCGAATATAGTACCTAGTAGTGGCATACTTCATAGCTATCATGTTTTTGAATAATCATTACTCAGCAATTATTATGTAGTATCTGCAGAGTATAGTTCCTACACGGGATTGGCCCCCAGCACTTGTATCAGGGCCCGGTTCACGATGGCCTCACCCCGGCTAACTTATACACAGCAGCTATTCTAAGGATTCTGATAAATGCTGGAACCCCCAAGACCCCAGTTGAAGGAGGAAAATCACTCAGTAGGTGAAGCTCCAAATAGTGAATCATATCAGTTATATCTTGGTCGTCCACGATCACCAGGAGTTGTGAACGCTGCATAAAACTTCTCGAGAATTGCGACGTGAACTGTTTGTTTTTGCATACTCGTGTTACAGCGTTTCGATTTTAACGAAATGTCTCTCCATAATTGCAATGAAATCGTAGTATGGATAGCGAAATTTAAAAAATACATCTTCTGTTGCAAAAATCAAACACGACAATGAACTGCGTTTGTTTATTCATATCCCAGCAAAAAAATATGTGATGCACTGATGCACCCGATAGAAATGAATGCCTGTCATACCAGCGAGCATTATACTACAAACGTACCTACCGCATTCATTGCGTGAATTAGGATGTATGAGATTCAGTACTGCAAACGAAAAAAATACACACGACACATACAAAGACAGCCGTTCTGGGTGGATACTACATGGACCGGACAAAAGTTCCGAACTTTTTGCCATGAACAACCTCCCCTTAGAATCTAGATTGAAAGTCTCATTTCCACTTTGGCCCCCATCACACCGTACCAAATCGAAAAGATTACAATTTAGTACGGGGTGGACGTGGCCACAACAAGAAAGTGACATGTGGACATCAATAGGCGACATACAAAGCCCATTGGCAAAGTGTTCAAAAAAAATATTCTTGTGGGAGTATGTTCAACAATTTACAGTTGGAAACTAAGCACATTTTTTCTTGTATTGTTACTCGCAAATGCAAAGCAACATTTTCACATGTCTACGTGTATATACTTATGTTTGTAAATATATACATAAATATACATGCATTTATTTATCGAACTCACTTACAAAAAAACATATATATATATATATAAATAAATATAACAGAAAAATGCAATTCAAAACACACACACACACACATGTTTCATACATGCCATAATATAACCATGCAGAATACAGCTGGTACACAAATAATACTATTCACAAATATATACATCTGTGATACACCCATGACCGTGCGACCAAGGCGCTGCCGTCGAAGCATCTTCCCATGCCGCAGCGCCCTTGGAGGCGTAATCGCTTGGACCTGCGGCCGGCGACCTGGGGAAATCCCCGGTTGCGATGGGAACGAGTTGTGCTGCAAGGCAGGTGGTGAACTTCGGTTATGCCAGGGTCACTTAGGTTATACCAGGGTAGCTTATAGTTGGTGAACTTAGGTCATTATAAGTTATAAGGGTCATTTCAGGCATTTTCACGGTTTTACCAGGGTCACTTTCATGTATGGTGGTTCGTCTTGGCGGCTGATCCCACCACTCTTTTCCCGAGGGGAGAAACTGGGACGACCAATCTAAGGCGTTGCTCTCCCAGCTCGCCCACTGGACCTGACAAAGGTCAGGCAGCCCGCAGGCTTAGAGCAAAACACTACATAGTGGGGCTGATATCAACCATTATCAACCATTATCAACTGCGAACCATCAACCAAACATGTATTATCAACATCAATCTCAATTGCCAACCATCAACTAAACATTTATTATCAACCATGAACCAATCATTGTTGATCATCAATAGATCATATTGACCATTAAAGCTTAGCCATGCTGAAGCTGCTCAACATCACATCGACCAGTAGCACATGGCTGTGGGTCAAAACCCTGTACCCCTGGTTCCCCTATCATTTACCATTGTTTTCCCATAGTTTTGTTGGTTGTTTACCCCATTATGGCTGGTCAATATCGACCACTATGATATTTGACCTCTGTTCACCATGATCCTTCACCCCATGGCCAGCGCTCTGTTCACCGCTCACCGCCTGGTGTTTGTGAGCGCTCGTAATTGAAGCGCGACCGGCGGCAGCCAAAGGCGGGCGACCTGGGTGGGTCAACAAGTGATCCTTAGATGAAGGGTCAATAGACAATGGCAATGATTGTCTATCAACAATTAGCCATTGTCAACAAGTCTATTGATCATTGCCAACAAGTCTAGTATTGGCAATAGATCATTGTCAACCAACCATTGCCAACAAGTAGTGATAATCATTATCAATACTGATACCAATACTAATTGGCAACCATCAATCATTTATTACCGATTAGTCTAGTATTGGCAATGATCGCCAACCAGTGGTCAACAAGTGATCCAACTAGATTGTGTTTTGATCAACATGGACCAATCAATGAACACATGAGGGTCTACTGAACGGTCAATGAATAACATAGCGCTTCATTGAGGGCTAGTTGATGGTTTACAAAAATTGGTTCATTGCTAAATGATGGCTTAGCACTGTTCAATGATTGCTGTAGTGTCAACCAAGAATCATGGCCAAAGCAAAGTCTTCATGGTGGGTGATGGTTGATGAATCATGCTTGATAATTGCGTTTAATGAATTTGTACATCATGGATCATTGATGGTCAGGAATTAGGAAAAGATGGTGCGTAATGGTGGGTCTGCATTGATCACAGACATAAATTGTTCATAGTGGGAAAACATAGTGCAAAAATAGAGAAAAATCATAAATATATTCACAAACATAAATTATTTGGAACATCATTTTCTTGGTGGAAATCATTTACAACGGTTAGTACATGATGGGGGTCAAGCTGTGATGACTGGGGGGCAAACAATGTTTGATGTGGGATGAACATGATTCTTTGATGGATGCTATTCACTAGTCATGTTTGATAATGAAAACAATATTGATAATAGATAATTGGTGATATTGATCCATCTTCACAATTGTCGAGTGCCAAGGTAGATTTCAGAAAACAACGGTCATTGATAAGGGATGATACCACCAACAACAAGAATGAATCATTTCTAGATTGGCATGATTTGATGGTTAAATGAGATGGTTTTAATGTGATGATCAAGTGCTTGGCTGAATGATTGCAATCAATTGCAGCAATCACAAGTGCTGGTTGTCCGCATGGTCAACAGTGGTAAGCATAAACATTTTTATGGTTGGACCATGCTTGCCAACTTTCACTAATGGTAAACAAGCGTAGTAGTGGACAATTATATTTGCTCAGAATGGTTTGGAACACGTGTATCATATGAAATCACGTGCAGATGTGCCATCTTCTGATCAACCTGCAACATCAAATTCTGATGAAGTTTCCCATAGGAAATCGGCAAATGGATGTGCAGCCAAACCACCAGCAAGTTACGGTATTTTATTTGTGGCCAACATGTTGGACCTGTTGCATCCCAAAGTCATTCATTTGTTGGTTCATGCTGAGAGTAGAACAGGAATATGTGTGCAATAAAACTGTAGAAACACCTGTGCTAAGTATGAAAAACATGGTCCATACCCAATGCGACTCATTCCCATCTTGCATTAAAAATCATGTGGTTTGTTAATCATGGACCCCCACAATTGCTGCTTATACACGGTTCCGCTGACCCTCGCAGCTATTGATGATGACTGCATCAAAAATTATTTGATTTCCAATCTGTTTCACAGGATAATTCCTCTTGAGATATGATGGATTCTCAAAATTGGAGGCCCCTAAAAATGGTTGGTTTATTACTATAAATGACTATTGATGGATGATTTGGGGGTACCCCTATTTTGAGAAACCACCATATGATGGATTCTCACCGCCAACCTACCAATCAGGCATCCAACGTCGGACTCCTGAGCCTTCGTGCGGGCTGCGCCGTACGGTCTCCGGCTGCAACGGCACATCCACGTCATAGCAACCGGGACCTCGTCCCATGTTTCGTGGCCGCTAGTGATGATTGGCCATGGTTCATGCTGGCTGGCACCGGCGGACAGTGGTTGATGGTTGGTTTGAGATGATGGTTGTTAATGGCCAATGGCTGGTTAATGATGGTTGATGGCTGAGAGCAATTCATGATGAATTACCCATAGTAGTCATGATTATTGTTGACAAAGGGTAACAAATGCTCTTGATATACGGATACCGGTGACTTGTCAACCAAAAGGAAGAAATAAACATGGAACACAAATGATGGAACTCCAATGAAAAATGGATACCATTGATTCATATGATGGCCAAACATGAAAATGCAATCAATTCCAATTCATCAAAAAACAACCTCATAATTGTATATAATGGTCATATGATGGTCAAAAATCCTTATATGATGGTCAACAAATCCCATTCTCACACTCATGTGCTTAGGGGGGGAGCTCCTTTGACCTTGGTCCCTCTGCAGTGATACCACCTGCTTGGGAGGCATTGACTTGGTCCCGTGCTGAGACAACACCCAGTCCCGGGCCTGAACGGTTCATGTTTAACTAGGGCAAATCACAAGTGATCACCAGCAGTATCAAGCAGCTTGTGCAACATGATTCGTTGACCATCACCAAGCAACAAAAATCATAGGGGTGCACCTTCTTTACCCACTATCGACCATATCAGCTATTAACTATTACACCTACTGCGCCCATTAATCGTTGTTGGGCATCAACCACCATCAACCAGCCATGAAAAAGCATTGTTTCGCTAATCATTAGCCATCATCAATCATCACTAACTGGTACCATTAAATTACCATTACCCTCTGGTTGACTGACATGGCTGGCTGAAACATCCACCATACAAGGATAGTGTCCCAGAGTTTTCTGGATTTTTCATGGCCATGTTAGGGACTACCGGACGGTATCCACGGTTAGTTTGGGGTTCGTCCAGCCAATCCTTAGCCGCATTTTCAGTGATGATTCATGATGGCTAGTAGCCATCATGAATCATCACTAAAAATGCTACCATCGCCATCACCAGCCATAAAACGCCACAGCCAAGCACCGATGACGTTGCAGCCCCCTTCCCCACTTGGTCCCCAAACCAAGATCAGGGCCTCGGCTAGTCACTGGTCAACCGCAGCGGTGAACAATTGACCAACCGGAGGATAGATACGCAGGCTAGATAGTTAAGCTGCTTAGGGACATCAACAGCAACAACTTCACGCTGGGCAACTCCTCTCCGAGAAATTGGTACATCCAAACTGGTTGGGGAAGGGGACAATACAAAAACAATTGGATTAGCGTTTGGTTGGGGCACTCCTGGTAGCTCCAGCTGGCTCCCTAGAAAAAGGGCTTGCCCTGCAACTTGCTAAAGTCCGTCAGCATATGTCAGCATGAACTGCGGCAGTCTAGGTGGCTTAAGCTTGTTTTGCTTGCTCCAATGCAAACGACTATTTTAATTATGTCACTATGTTGGCCAGCGGTCATGTGGTTTGAATGTGACTTGGCCCGGTAGACCAGTAGACATCAATTTGGTATTTGTCACAGGCCTCCCTGGCGACAGCAGTGTCGTCACTTAGCTCTCTGGGAGTCACCACAACCACATTGATGCTTCCACTTGCAAAGTAGGGTATGCCAAACATGCTGCAGCAACAGCTTCTGCTGCTCGGGGGTGTGGTCACTTCTTCCAACCAGCACAGGACAACCACTCCCAGATGCTATCATTAGCCATCAGCACCAACCATTAAACTTTAATCATTAAACATTACTAACTATCATCAACCATCAGTAAGCCATGAGAAATCAACCACCCATACTGATCACCATCTAATCATTTGTTGACTGGTTCAACCGTCAACCATTGTCAA
This sequence comes from Symbiodinium kawagutii, assembly GCA_009767595.1. NCBI lineage: Eukaryota > Dinophyceae > Suessiales > Symbiodiniaceae > Symbiodinium > Symbiodinium kawagutii. The sequence continues at coordinate 50,484 of VSDK01020618.1, forward strand.
CCATCTATTAATCATAACTAGCTACTATCCACCATCAATTCACATCAACCATGAAACATCAACCACCACTAGTGTTGACCATGGTGTTTCCCTTACCGTTACCTATCACCACCATGCTTAACCAACGTGCTTGAATACCACGGTGTTTAACTAATCATCTATCAACCACCTAAATACTGTTCGCCATCCATCTAACCATCTATTGACCGGTTCTATCCATTGTCAACCTTCAAGTACCCATAACCAGCCACTAGCAACCATCAATTCACAGCAGTGAGCCATGATAAATCAACCAACAAGACTGTTAACCCTGGTGCTTCACCATCACTACCGACTTGTTGGTAGTACTCCCTATTATTTACCATCATTAGTGGCCGCTTCACCCTCCACTTGTCATTCTAAATCAACCATCCATTGCGCATGATTACCCTCAACCATCACTACCCTCCGGTAAACTAACAGTTCGCAATAGAAAATCACCATGTTTTATGAAGAGAAACCCTGGGAAAACATGGAGAGTTGGTGGGTTTTCCAGCCAGCTATGTGGCTGTGGGTCAAAATCCCCTGCCCCTGCTTCCCCTGTCATTAACCATTCTTTCCCTTGTTGGTATTCATCCCTCATGATTGGTTGGTGAACTGCTTGACCCATAGCCATATATAGCTGGTGTATCCCCTATTATTGCTGGTTATCATCCCCCATAAACCACTAGCCAGCTACTATTGGTTGGTTAATCATAGCCATATATAGCTGGATGTAGCTGGCATATCCCCTACTATTGTTGCTTATTATACCCTATTATCAACCATCAACCAGCTATTGGTTGGTTAATCATAGCCAAACCCACCCACGTTACCAGAGGGTACCCATGGCGCTGGTTCCTTCCCCCTCCTCGGCCTCCCTCGGCTCCCCGACTGCCCCGTGGCGTCTCGCCTCGCGCCGTGCGCACCGTGCTGCCGAAGGCCGCCTGGCCAAGGCCCGGGGGGAGATGACCAACCTGTGATAAGCATAGCGACGCCGGGGTCATGAATTGGTTGAAGGATTAGGTATAGCAACTAGGCAATGATCCACTGATTGGTGTTGATTGGTTGATTGATTGGATTGATTGGTTGGTTGATTGGTTGATTGGTTGAGTGATTGATTGGATCGATCGATCGATTGATTGGTTGGTTGATTGGTTGGTTGGTTGATTGATTTTTTGGTTTCATATCCATTAGCTGACTGTAAGCAACTTAAACTGACCGATCAACTGATGACATGTGCTTGCGTCCTTGTTTCAATATTTGGCCAAGAGAAAGGGATGACTATCAACCGATGGATTGATATCATAATAATTCACTGGTTGGTGGATTGATTTTCTGGTTGTTTTCATCGCTAGGGGATAAGAGTGGCTATCAACCCGTGATTGTTGACAACACACTAGCAGTGGCCATACTTTGGAAGGTTTTCTGCAAATACCGGCTCCTTCCCGAGAGGATGTCCCTATCTCAAGGCGTGATAGTTGGGGGCAACAACCCTGAGATGGATACATCCCTCGGAGATAGATACATACCCCGTTCTTTGAGACGTCTCGCACAAACACTACATGTACCCTTCCCAGCCCCACGTATCCATCTCAAGGGAAAAAATAAAATTAAAAAAACCTGAGATGGATACATCCCCTGAGATAGTACGCAAATCTGAAAGTATGTGCACAAAGCTTCCTGAATACTCAACAATACTACTATCTAGTGGAAAATTACCAGCAACTGGTATTGACTGGTTGAGTATTTGATTCATTGACTGGTTGATTAACTGATTATCAATGAACTGGTTGATTCGCCTGGATACAACTGGCAACATGCAAAATGATTCATCTAACAAATACTGACCCAAATTGACTGAGCAACAATGATAGAAAATATACTTGTGAATTATTTATCATGGTGAATTGATGGTGAATGGAGAGAAATAATGACGATAGCATGGTCAACAGTAGGTTCACAAAATCTGGTTGATAGTGGCTCGTGGTGATTGCGATGGCGTGGCTGGGCTGATCTCTGATTCCAGATTGTTCCTGCAAACGCGTTCATGCATACCATGCTCAATAAATGCTAAGAACTAATTACAACCAGCAACCATGAATAGGGCCTGACAACGAACAATAAATCAACATTTCTTTAACCAATGTTGACCATCCCTTTTCATTTAATTGCATTAGCAATTTTCTACCAAACAACGCTGTCAAGCAGCCATTTGTCCGTCACTTGCAAACCACTAGTTCGCCATCACTCAGCAACCATGACCAAACCTCTATTTGAGAATGGATAATCAATATTCCATATCATATTCCATCAAACTAAGCCTGTACAAGTCAATCATTACAAAGGATTTGTCACATCAATGTTTGATACTTGCAGTTCAATCTGAGTAGTCGTTGCATTGAATGTTGAATCAAGCTTGGTGAATGGTGGTCGTTTAATCGTTGGTTATGGTTGGAGAAGAATTGTAAGTCAATTCGTCAACAATGGTGAACTACAATCAAGTTAGGTGATTAATGGTTGGTGAATAATGACGATCATGATTAAACATGTTTACCAATAAAATTAACACTGGATACCAACCACTAATCACTAGTAACCAACTAATTGATCCAGTTGGTGGTTTCAACCCCTATGAAAAATATCAGTCAACCAACCATTTGTTTGCAAGTACTAGGGAAAATGAAACATGTCAATCAAACCACCAACCAGTAATGGTTCATTTCAAAACACCCATGGCTCAAAACAACCAGTACTGGTCCACGCCTCCTTGTCACGCCGTGCGTTCCGCAGTCGCCTGAGGCCGCGTCGCGAGATAGCTCCCAGTGGGTGAAGGCATGGCAGGCTGTGGGCAGAACAACATCTGCTTGGTGGTGGAATAATGGTTGATTAGTGGTTGTTACTGGTACAACCACGGTATAATCATGGTTGATTAATGAACCAGGTTGATTAATGGTTGATAGTAGTTTTCAACACACCCCTATGAAAAAAACTGGTCTAAGCATGGTTGATTAATGGCTGATACATTGATACTGGTGAATGATTGTTTGCAATGGCTAATGAAGGTGAGTCACAGGTAAGTACGGGTAATCCACCAGGCATCCACCCATCATATCACTAGTGCAACCCCACAAAACTCTTTTTGAATCATTGAGGTGACAACAAAGATTTGGGACATGTCACTGATGGTTACTGGTAATTCCCAACACAACATTGTTGCAAGGACAGGACGCCAAGCCATGCAACCGGTCATTTCCATCCCCTGGTGACTCATGGACCAGCACTTCCCAATGCACTATGGCAACTGAAGCTACGACCATCGCATGTTCCTCCGGCGGGCGGCCAACGGCCACCTCACCGGCCTGTGGGTGGCTGACCGTACCAAAGCCTCGCAACGGTCCTGGCAGTTTGGGACCCGTTTCCGTGTCACTTGGCGCAGCAGGTGCCCACAGGTTCATCACCAGGCTTGGCAGCAAGGACAAGGCCGCCAATGCGTCTTCAATGTGCGGTGCCGTGAGACGCCCCAATGGCAACTCCAGCCTTGGAACCATCACATGGGCATGTTCTGCTACTCCTCTTGGCCGTCAAGGCATATCGGAACTGCGATCAGCGTGATCGGCCATGAGTCCGGAACAGAAACGGTGCCCAGGGAGCCCTTGCACACCGCTGAGTGCCAGGTCGGATGTGTCCTGGGAGCTCCAGCAGCAGTTGATGAGGATGTTGCATGAGGTTTTCATGTTGCCAATGTTCCGGCCAGTATTCCCAGTACTTACAATAATTAAAACTGAAACATGATCAATAATAAAAAAACATATAATATAATCTAAAATTAATCACGACCGTAGCGATCAAGAATCTCAATATTGACGAATGTCATTCTCCACGGCAATGTGTTTCACCAACATTCACCATTCTTAAGCATCAACCGTCATTGAACCATCAACCATCATTGGACAATCACTCGAATATGTGCGAATTCTGAGACGCATAGCAACACACGTTCCGAAGTGAGAAATGACAAAGTGACCAGTGGTGGCTGAATGCTTATCAAAAAAAACTACCTCTACCACTACACCCGTGGGCGAACCGCGTTGCGCAGCAGCATCTTGGGAATAGGCCATGTCAAGATAGATTGGGAGACATCTCGATATTCAGCCTTAAGCGAATTACATGTGAAACATATGCCTGTTAATTCTGCTAGTCAACCATTCCTAAACATTGGGGAAATAAAACATGTTCAAAACCATGGTTGAAAAAAGGGAATATTGACCAACAATATGGAATATACCAACTATATTGATCTGGGTGAGAACCAACTATACGTGGTCGTTGCAAACTATTGCTGGTTGATAGTGCTTCAGTTTTAGCTGTTCTTATGTCAATATTTTTATTAGTTGTTCCCTCCTATTAGTGTTTATATGAGCCACTCCGGAACCATTACAAGCCACAATCCTCAAACATCTCATGTCTAACTATCATTACCCATGATCAAGTAATCATTTACCCGTGTCACTTAGCCAATGTGGCTTGCCAGGATTTGCTGCAAAAAGTCGTGATTTTCCAGCCAACCAGGTGAATGTACAACCAAGGAGGTATAAGCTGGTGGTTGATAAATGAGAGAACTAGACTATTCTTGACAACACGAGCTTATGAAAATAGTTGTCTTATTTATCAATAACCAGTTTGATGTATGTGTTAACAATAGTTTTTAAAACACCACTATTATGAGACCAACTTGTTGAGTTTCACTGTTGCTGATTGATACTGTGAGAAACCAAGAAAAATGGAAGATCCATCTGTTGACCATCATCAGTTGAACGGTGCTCTTTCACGATCAGCTGGGGATTATGACCAGTTGAATCTCCTGCTATCAAGCACCACTAATCATCAAAGGTTGGTGACCAACCATCAGTTACCATGTTCAATAATTATATACTTAGATAAAATCTTACATTGTCTACATCATAAACAAGCATTGTTGACAATTAAGAACATTGCAAATAAGCAAACACAAATCTTTTAGTATTGAAAAATACTGAACAGTATCAACGGTGTCAAAACATTACTAGGCATTAACAATCAATGATCGTTAACCATCATAGTGATTGTTAACCATCATACGTATACTGAATCATACCAATCAATTGGCAATATCTATCATTACTAACCACTCTTATTTTTCAACCATTTATGATTCACGACACACCATTGATCACCCTTCAACACCGGTAAATCATCATAATGGAAGATCCATGGAATGATGGTCTTTACAAGCAGTTGGATCAACCATTGCTCACCCTTAATCACCGTTTGCAGTTTAAAAAGAAAAACATGGTAGAGAAACTCCCTAAATCAACCATTTAAACTTTCAACACCATCATATCACCATTTAAAACCAGCTGGATCAACCATTGATCACCCTTAATCACCATTTAAACACCATCAATCACAACCATGCGCTTCATCTCCCCACAAATCCTCCCCAGGCTTCCCCCACACTGCTTTGTCCCCGAAGCCCTCGAAGATGCAATTGGCTGGGCCGGGGCCTGTGGGGCGATCGAAACTTACCATAGGTAGAGCTGGTGAACCATAGCTGGGCGGAGTCGCAACCATCCATAACCCGGGTGGACCTCGCAGTTGCAAGGTGGTTAAGTGGCCATTCAGCTATAGTGGTACCTACTATATCTGCGAGTTACGTTACTTGTAATCTAAATCAAATCACTGCGGGAGAACGAAAAAGCTACAAACTACTGACATGCGGAGGATCAGTTCCATCTAACACAATCTGTAAGTATGACCTGCTGGTGTTCAGTAGCCCGGCAAGAAAGGGAACAAAATGCCAACAACCTTCAAATACCTACTACTTTCATCTACTTTCACTTTTTGGTGGAAAATACAACAATTGAAGCAGTTGAACCGCGCTACCACTTCGTTTCGTCACTTTGGATTGGGGCACCCAAGTGATTGCTCCATCCTGAAGTCCGCAGGGCGACCACCCAACAAACAGGGCGATAGGCGATATGTGATTTGTATTTGCAGGTGTGAAGTGGGTCACGCTTGCCCAGGAGGCCCGGCTGCACATGAAAACGCCATGGAACGTGTTTGTTTCCCGAGTGAAATTCACATAAATCGTTGTTGGTTTGCTTGTTTCATGCTTGTCCCTCCCAAACCGGAGTGAATCATCCCAGCCCAGTGCTAAAACCGAACATGAATCCCAACCACTTGCCACAATTCGTCATGAACTTCATAGCCATTGATCCCAACCATTCACTACTGAGGTAGCCATGAATCAACCACTCCAGCCTGGCGCGTGGTCACAACCAGGCGCGTGGTCACAACCAGGCGGCTGACCCTGCCTTCGACTTCGCTTTCGGTTTGCCGGCCGGTGCCTTGCAGTAAGGGGTAGCAGCCTATAGGGGAGGTGGACGTGGGTGATCGCGGGTGCCTGTTGGTTTATCCAACCGTGGATGAACCATGATCTCAATCAAACATGGTTCATTGATATTGATTATATATTTCGTTCATTCGACCACAATATAACGGTTGATCTTTGATGTGTTGCATTTGATGACATCTACTTGGAATAGTCAACGGTTGATTGTGTTCTGTAATCAATATTGACAAAACATTACTGCTTATTGATTGGTGATTGATGTAGATTGAAACATTAAGAGCATAATCAGATGAAATATTGACCACACTGAACAAACTATTGAACCAATGGTATCTAAACTGAACCTGATTATGGTTGAGGCGGAAAGATATCCTATTTACATTTGGTTTACAAACCTCGGGCCTGCAATGAGGGGACCTGTTCGATGAGGATGCACGTCTCACCCTTGAAATTGTCATCTTCAACATCAAGCACTTGGGATTTTGTCGTCGAAAATTGTTTCATACACACACAAAAAAACAGATGTTATGAACAATTCTGGCACAGCTGTTGTGACTACATGCCTTCTCGTACTTTGAACCCCCCAATGAAAAAACATGTGAAGCCTGGCCCCGGCTTTCTCCAGGACCGCAATTCAACCCTGTGGCTAACCATAATTAGCTATGAAAAATTAGTTTCAGCCATGCAATGAATTGGGACCTTCCGGGTTCGAACCCGGTATCTCACTGCACAAGACAGAAAATGATGGTACTGCGGACGGAAATGCGATGATGAGCATTGAACTTGTACGATTCTGAATCATGGTCGGTAATGGGCCGTGAGTATTAGTAGTGAAGAAAGGCGGATCATTGTTGATGACGGTTCAGAACCAACAAGAATGGCTTCACCATGAATCGACAATGGTAGCTGAAAAGACATCGATGGGTTGATAGTGTTGTTTCATAGATGAGTTGGATTCTTAATTGCGTAACGAGCCAAGCAAAGCACGAGGTACAAGGTGACCTCCTAACCAGTTGTAATAAATTGCTTTGTAAGCAGGGTAACAACCAAATATGGTAGATATAGTTTTTGTTAATTGGGTTCTTAAACAACTTATACCTGCTGGGGGCTTTGATGATTTCCAGTTTAAGCGTTGTGCCAAGTGCACTGCTTGCGGCCAAGAACATTTACGCACCGTGTTGAAGTGCTGCAGTAGCAAAAACAGTGCATCAAATGCAGGGCACTCCAACTGCTTAAAGTACCAGTGCCAGAATTAGCACTTGTCATCTAATAAGAAAATGGAAACATTTACCATGTAATAATTGTACCAACTAACATTGCTCACACGGCCGCAAGAAAGAACAACTACTAAATCTAATTACAGGTGCCAGAATGAGTGCTGCCACATATGTGAACAAATGGTTGCTATACCCCTTCGGTCTACGTTCGATGGTGATATTGGTCCAATATCAATCCAATGAACTCTTGCCCTCACAAGGCGCATCCTTTCCAACTTTGCAAATGTTGCTTCTGTGGGACGCAACTGGCTGGGCGCAGGGTCTGTTGGGCACGTTGTCACTTCTGTGGGTCGCACCTTTGCGGCATGCGACTGGCTAGGCGCAGGCCCTGTTGGGCTTGCGCCTACCCATTCTGTGGGTTGCACCTCTGGACACGATCTAATGCACACCAGCCCCGAATTCTATTCGAAGCAGTGCATTCCAGAAACGTGGTGACGGCAGTCATTGTGGGCCACGACCAGCACAGGGTGCGAAGAAAAACCGCCAAGAACATGATGCTCTCAAACCACAAGTTGGATGCTCGGAGCAGCGTGACTGCGTCTTTGAAGGCAAACACATCTGTTCTGTAGACTTACGGGGAAAAGCTAAAAGTTTTTCTTTGTAAAAGGCGCCATTCCTCTTGAACCATTGGTGGTAGAGGGTGAAGTCCCTCCCTGGGAACACCCTGGTCTGTGTCCATTTGCATCCTCTTGCTGCAAAGCATCACCCAACTGTATCATCGCAACCATTGCAGCTTTGTCCACCCATGTACTTTTGTGCGAACCCTTGCGAGGCGAAGCATAGTCGATGCAAGCTTCGGACAGCCTCCAATCTGAGCTTTCACACGGTGCCCAGTGGACAGGCTGGACAAACAGGTCGCCCCATTGCTACGTGAGATGCAAGAAAAACTCAGCACCATCATGCCGTGGATGTCACACGTTACTACCCTATTGCTTCCCGTTATCAAAACATAGCCCTATTGCTTCCAGTTCCCATAACGGTAGGCAACCACCTATAGTTTCTACCATTGTTGTGACTGGGGGTGGTTACTTGCTATTTCACTCACGGGTAGGATTGACATTCCAAAACCCTGACGCACGCAGTGCTTTGGGCACCCTGTTTTGTCAGTGTATCGCCGCAGGACCATCCGCCTGATGCAAAGGCAGAACTTGGTGGGAAGACTTTGCCCAGCGTCTTCTGCCTGGCGGCTGGGATCCTCGTTTGGTTGGATTGTGACCATAGATCTTGCCATGGGCCCCCAGCTACCCATCAGTTTCATTGGTTCTGACCCATGTTTTGGTGGCGAAAAAGCTACCTGTTTTGTGGTTTTCGGGGCCCATGGTAGAAACATACCACCCAACAAGATCGGGTGCCAACCGTTTTTAAGTCGTGCTCCTGCAGCAACCAAGAGTACTAATTCCTATACACTGATTCCAGCCAATACTAGTTGCAGTGGTCATTTCTGAGCCTGCGGTGGTAATCTGCATGACCAAACGTCTAGAAGCACAACGCACAATAATAGGATAGAATTATACTGGTTAGCTCATCCCACAAGGGTAGAAACTCAGGCTCGAATCTGCAACGTTAGTTTGGAACCAACTTAATCACCAGCTCGCTTGAAACATCCAATACTCAACAATGCTCGGAGCCAACAACTTGAAAAAGTGTCAATCTTTTGGATATAGCTGAGCCTTAATTCCACACGTGCAGGATACCTGGGGCTCAGCCGCAGAAATACAAAATTGCCAGGTGAGCAGAGCGTACTGTCTCTGAAACGATTCCCCGGAAGCTAGACATCACCATTTTCAGTAGGTAAAGCAGCTGAATAAATGTTGGATCTCTGTGACCATGGCTGTTTACCAGAGGGGCAACTCTCTGCAAATGATTGCTTCATGGGACCACATGGGGGTCTGGGTCCAGTACATCTTCCCTGATGGATCTGCATGAACCTCTCCCAACCTCCAACCCAACCTCCTCACAGGGATCTGCGAGGAGTCTGTTCCGATCCAGATGCAAACCTCGCAGCGCATGGGGCTCCACATGCCCCCTTCTGAGAAACAGCCAGCCAAAAATAGTGGTACCCCCCAGTCGTGGTTGGTTTCTTACTATAAGTAGGTGGTGAATAATATGAAAGATTTGGGGAACCCCTATTTTGAGAAGCACCCACGTATAGTGATATCATGAAGATTGACTATATACTTTTCTATGTATCAATCTATGTAATCTGTATCAAATATCTTCAGTTTCAAGGTGCTAGAATCTAGAAACTATTGCTTCACCACAGTAACTTATAATCCACAAGAACGAACAATAATAGGAATACATGAAGTTCCCAAGAGTCAGCTGGTTTTGATGAGTCTGGCCTTTTCATTCTTCACACGAGGATCTGAATATCTAGATGATCCATTCACTGAAAGCTGTGGAGCGACCCGGTGGGTCCATTGTTCCCAAGGTGAAATGACAATCACCCTGATTGAATCAGCTGGCAAAAGCCCATGATGATCAACCAGGGCCTGGTGAGCTCCTACATCTGCATCTCAATTTACATCTTCTTGACATATTTTGAATCGCTGCAGACGGGCAATCTTGAGTCACACATCAGTTGATGCAACTGTAGCTCCCCGCAGCACCAGGGCAACAACAACCACTGAAGATCTTTTCTGCATGGCGGGGTGTGGCAGTTGGGGTCAGGTTCAGCCAGATGGATTCCCCATTGCTATGAAAAGAAATTGAAATGGTGCCCTTTGCCAGACATTCATCATCCCAATGAATGGTCATTCACCCACCATAGTATAACTATCAGTCATTGAGAACATGTGTCATCTCACCGTACCAATCACTATCGGAATCATCAACGAAAACAATGAATAATATGAACATGGCTCACCAGTGAATAAACCATTGCAATCACTATTCAACCATCACTATTAAACCATAAACCATTAAGATCACTCTATCCAACCAGTTGATCATCAACCACTACTTTCAACCAACCATCACTACCGTTCATAGCCGAAGCGGCCATTTCTGACCTCCCGGAGGTGCCAACAGCCCCCAACATTCATGAAGCCAAGGCTAGCCATGGCTGAAAACCGCTAGTACTAAACGTGACAAGTACTCAACCCTCATCCACCAGAATAAAACAAATCTTAAACAATATAAAGTACCAGTATTACATCATTGGTGGTACATCATTGCTGGTACCAGTATTACAGTGCCATGGTCAACAACATGGTCAATAACATGTCGTACAACGTACCAGTATTACAGTACCACGCACTAATAACATCACCAAAGTTCTATTGACCATGGTATTTTCACCACTACCAGCCAGGTTTAACCACCATCAGTCATCATTAACCACGCGCAACCATAGTCAATCAGTTCATCAACCATCGCTACACCCTTCTCGCGTACCGCGCTCACCCTGCGCTGCACCGGGCACCGCCACCTGTTCTTGCGACAGCGAAGGGATCGATTCACCCGGCGACGCCAAGAGACCTGGAGGGCTTGGGCGCTTGGCCCCTGCAGCTCGTCGCAGCTGCAAGCTGGGACGGCCGCTGTTGACAGAGATGAAAGGTGGGGAGGGGGCCAGGTGGGGCCATGATTCTATACAAGGTGGGCCCCCAACCACTGAACTAAGTTGGTTTATAAATAAGTGAACTAGGGTGATTTCTACCAGTTATAGGGGTGAACTAACCCAACTTAGAACTGCCAGGGGCCCACCTTGTAGTGGAAAGAACAACCTGTTGATCTGTGAAAAAAACAAAGGTGTTTTGTTTACTAGATCAATAGGTGGTGAAAGCTACACTTTGTTTTTCTGTGAAAAAAACAACCTGTTGAACTGACAGAAATCAAAGGAAGGTACCCAGGTGGTATGATTCTATAGCGGAAATCGGACAGTTCTACGTTTTTTCTAATTTATTTACGCCTTAGTTCCGGGATGTTCCCCGACATGTGACTGGTCAGATTAAGCGTACTAGATAGCACACTGTTTAGTTATACTGTATACTGGTTGATGGAACTGAACATTTGATCATGAGCAGTTTTTGGTACAAGTAAACGAACTATCCAGGTAGGAATTTATGTCTTGAAGTATCGCTGGTTGTGAGAGCTCATGGCATCTCTATGATTGTTGGTGGTACGATGTTATTTCTTAACAACAAATATTAAATAATGTATCATCATTATCTGGATCATTCTATTGAGATGTTTTCCCACAACTAGAACCTATCGATGAGCGTTGCCAGTTCAACACGAATGAGTTGTTGCGGGTGAATCAAAATGGTTATACTCAATAAGAATACAATTACATAGCCATGTCTTCAAATAGGGGACCCCAAATGGTTGCTTTATTACTATAAATGGTTAGTTTGTATTGGATGATTTAGGGGTACCCCTATTCAGAAAAAACACGTTAGATGACTACCCCCACAATATTCCGTACCCCCATCTGGTCATCTTACTGCGCTTGAAATTGAGATGCTTGAATTGCCGTGGCTGCCCGTCATTATAACTGGTAGCTGGTTTCAACCCATCTGACAAATATGACGGGACATGATAGGAAATCACGATTACATAGAACTTACACCGTTAGTCAATCATTATCAGTTGATCATCAGCAGCTTTCAGTGTCATTGGTCAACACCCCTAACACCGTTGTGATATAGCATCCATTGGATATATTATGAGTAATTATGCATGATGAAAACAGTCATCAACCAGCCCATCACAACTCATATATAAGCAGCCATCGCTAACCAGTATTCATCTTCACAAAACCATTAACCATTGCTGATCATCATAATCATACGCAGTCATCGTCATCATCATCATCATCATCATCATCATCATCATCATCATCATCATCAGCAGCAGCAGCATCATCATCATCATCATCATCAACCATTCACCATCGCTAATCAGCACTTGTCATCATCAATCACACCAGTGTCCATCACCAGCCTAAGCATGATCAGCACACCTACTAATAGGTCTGACGGTAATAAGCATGTGTAACTGTATGAATTGGTGCCTCAATCACCGTGTCATAGGGTGTTAAGCAGTCCAGGCAACAGGTGTTCCTGCATTCCTGTGTGCTGTGAAACCATGCCTGTCAGCAACGATAAGTCGATAAAGGTATAAACAAACTTAAATACAGATTCCTTGGTGGCTTTTAGATCCCTTGCTAAAAGTCTAACTTTTAGTGGCAATATGGTAAATCAATCACATCCCAGAAACGCTATATCAAGATAGATCATGGCATGACTGGTCACCAGTCACCAGCTACCCAGTACCTCCAAGCAACCTGGTCCCCAGCCACGACTCCTCCGAGCGTAGCCCTCCGCCTCCGCTCCCCAGCAACCGCCCTGTGTCGAAGGCTCTGAGGATGCAACTCTTCATTGGCTGTCGCGACACCGGCCGCTTCTGACCTCGGCCGTGGCGCAACGATCTATCTCGGCCGTGGCGAAACATGGGGATGTGCAAAGGAGAAATAACCAACAAAAATAGGGGGGATACTCACCAATCATAGTGGAAGAAATATCCAGAAATAACTAGGCTGCAAATTCCTCCATCAATTTCTCTCCACTAAACTATTGATCAAAAGAACCAAAGCACACACACACACACTCAAATAATTATTGTACGACACTCGGCATACATGTACACAAGCAATGCAACATCAAAAACCATGACATGTAATGCATGACAGGTGTACGAAATACTTGCAAAACAACACATCATAATATACATGTAAAACATCATATAGTGGGCAAGACTGATATGTTCACAAAACTGTGTATACGTAGAATGCATAGTATCCAATGTCTAAATAGCAAAGCTAATACCTTTGATAGCGAAACTATTGTGAACATGTGCCAAATAAATACAAAGCCTCAATGTAAAACACATCATAAAAACAACCTACAAATTTAAAGGCGTTGTAAAGAAACAGCACTCAATCAACATAAACTCCTACATTTCTATAAGTTGCTGTTTTTTATTATGGATGAATATTTAATCAACATACCCCATAAGGGTACCCCTGAATTGCTGGTTGAATTCCTCACAACGATCGCAATGAGCGTCAAGGCTGCTGCCACCCATGATGACGACCATGGTCGTCCAACCCGTGGTTCACGGCCGATCCAATGCAGTGCCACAACATGGCATCCAAGTGGCACATCGCTCGACGAGGAGATGCCTGTCATGGGAGGGATATAACTTAACCAACAGTCATTGGGATGTCAACAGCAAAGGTGGTGAATAGTTAATCCCCAATGGTTTGTAGTGGTGAGTAGTGGTTGATGGCTTACCAAAAAACAAGATTCGTGGGGATGTGAACAAATACTTCAGAATTCAATTGGCAATGATGATTGGTGATTAAAAGCTGGTGAATTAGTGGTTGAAAATGAGTTGTCCAAAACACAAACAAGAAGCTTTCGGGGACATTCACAATAGACATATACTTGCACAATCCCGCGCAAAGGACTATGAATGGCCTCCTTGCCCAAAATCCAACAACTAGGACCGGCTTCACAAAGTGGAAATCCTTGCACTCCCCATGGAATGTTGAAATCGAAGCTGGTTGGTAGATATCCTTAGTTGCAGCAACAACAAAAGCATGGATTAAACCACCAATGCCTAGCTGGATGGCCCAGTGTACGAATCCCAACTGCCGTTGGGTACGCAGGTGCCGAATGGACCTACAGCGAGGTTTGAGAGATCTGAACACCAAGGCTGCTGATGAACAGTTGTTTGGATATACAGTAGGGGTTTCTTAAAATGGGGCAGCCGCAAGAATGCTTAAAATGATGGATAATTGATGGCTAATGAAAATTGATGATGTGTGATGATGTATGGTGGATCCTCAAGCCATAGGGAATCCCAAAGTTCTGGTTGTTTCGTTGCTCTAACCGTTTGATATTGGACGATTTGGGGGTGCCCATATTTCAAGATTTTGGGGGCACCCCTATTATTGAGAGGGGGGTTGACAATCAGTGTTCTGAAATATGATATGGTTACGATGTTCCGAGCAACAATGATTGGTAGACTTATATTGCTCGAAACCTAGGTATTGGAAATCCAATATGTTGCTATCATGACTGGGTCTACAAATCCATTGGCAACAAAAATGATAGGAGCAATTGATTTGGTAGCCAGGCGCAATATTTTTCTTGTTGGGTCTACAAATCCATTGGTCCCACATCACCCCCGGGGGCTGGCATGACTCCGCACAAATGCTTCGACTGGGTCATATCCGTAGCTATGGCACACTCAAACTGATAGCGATAGGGAAACCAAAGGAAAACTCTAGTTGATTGTTGTTGTGGTTGTTTTGAGGGTGTCAACTGCAAATTGTCTCTACTATGAAAATATCTATTTCCACACATGGTATTTGAACGCAACAACTGTATCTTCCACAAAACTGTGGCCCACTAGCAAAAACAGAAGTGGGCTACAAACTACCATCATTTCCTGAGTAGTCCCCGGATACCAAATATGCATGATGATAACCATACGAAATGATGCCCATCTTCGCCATCTCAAGCTACAATGCCAAACTGGAAACAACCAGTCTCTCAACTCTGGTGTGAACATAAAACTAGACGACGGTTGGCCCGAGAGCGAGAAAGGCAATGTTATAGCAGCCTCCAATATACTAATTCAAAAAGACTAACGTCATGATCCTTGAAATGGATGATGATGATGATGATGATGATGATGATGATGATGATGATGATGCTGATGATGATGATGATGATAATGATGATGATGATGATGATGATGATGATGATGATGATGATGATGATGTCGTTGATGATGTCGTTCATGATGTCGTTGATGATGATGATGATGATGATGATGGTGATGCTGCTGCTGCTGCTGATGATGATGATGATGATGATGATGTAGCTGCTGCTGAAGAAAAAGATGAATATGATGAGAATGCTGGCGATATGACAGGGCTGAAAGGAAGAAAATGTTGTGGACGGGTTGTTGGACGCAGGTCCCAGATCGCAAAACGTACCAGGCAAAAACGTACCAAGGCAAAACGCGCCAGAGCAAAACGTACCACAACAAAATTTACCACTGCAAAACGTACCAAAGCAAAACGTACCACAGCAAAACGTACCAAAGCAAAACGTACCACCTCAAAACGTACCAAGGCAAAACGTACCAGATCAAAACGTACCAAGAGCAAAACGTACCACCGCAAAACGTACCAAGGCAAAACATACCAGATCAAAACGTACCAAGAGCAAAACGTACCACCGCAAAACGTACCAAGATCAAACCTACCAAAGCCAAACAGACCAGAGCAAAACGTACCAAGAGCAAAACGTACACGGTACCACACAGCAAAACGTACCAGGCACAAACGCACTAGAGCAAAACGTACCGCAGCAAAACGTACCAAGAGCAAAAGGTACGACCGCAAAACGTACCAAGATCAAACCTACCAAAGCCAAACAGACCAGAGCAAAACGTACCAAGAGCAAAACGTACACGGTACCACACAGCAAAACGTACCAGGCACAAACGCACTAGAGCAAAACGTACCGCAGCAAAACGTACCAAGAGCAAAAGGTACGACCGCAAAACGTACCAAGATCAAACCTACCAAAGCCAAACAGACCAGAGCAAAACGTACCAAGAGCAAAACGTACACGGTACCACACAGCAAAACGTACCAGGCACAAACGCACTAGAGCAAAACGTACCGCAGCAAAACGTACCAAGAGCAAAAGGTACGACCGCAAAACGTACCAAGATCAAACCTACCAAAGCCAAACAGACCAGAGCAAAACGTACCAAGAGCAAAACGTACACGGTACCACACAGCAAAACGTACCAGGCACAAACGCACTAGAGCAAAACGTACCGCAGCAAAACGTACCAAGAGCAAAAGGTACGACCGCAAAACGTACCAAGATCAAACCTACCAAAGCCAAACAGACCACCAAGAGCAAAACGTACCAAAGCAAAACGTACCAGAGCAAAACGTACCAGAGTAAAACGTACCAAGAGCAAAACGCACCAAGACAAAACGTACCAAGACACAAGGCAAAACGCACCAAGACAAAACGTACCAAGACAAAACGTATAGCGCAGCAAAACGTACCAAGAACCAAGACACAACGTACCAAAGCAAAACGTACCAAGGCAAAACGCACCAAGACAAAACGTACCAAGAAGCAGGTCCAAAATCGCAATTTTACCTCAGTTTTTGACGTTCAATGTCGCGAAAACGCGAAACGGTTGCGACCGACAATTCAAAATCGCAATTTTACTTCAGTTTTGGAAATTCAATGTCGAGAAAACGCGAAACGGTCACCGG